>VUYV01000016.1:4710481-4924118 GCA_008711295.1 Anarhynchus alexandrinus | reverse complement strand
AGAAAAGGGGGAGGAAGAAAAGAGGACACAACGGGGGGGGGGGGGGGGGGAGAGCAGAAGGGCAGACACCAAATGACAGGACTAAGGAAAAGACACACCATGGACTGCTGCCAACTGCAAGGAAAATAATTTGAACATAGCTACATTTTCTGGTTGTCCTGGTTTGAGGTGTAAATTAATCCAGACTTTCAAATCTAACTTGAGGAAACCAAAAAGTAGGTTTGGGATCAGCATCTTGTCCTTCATGTGCTCAGAGTACCTCTCGTTATGAACAACATACCCAAACCACATGGATGCATCTGTTCGCTGCTGCACAGAAGACCCCTGTACAGCAGCCAGCTGCACATGATAAGCACAATGGTGACATTACATCACCAAAAGAATTCAAAGGAAATTCAATAAACGCCAATTTAATAAATTCAATATCCTGAGCACCTACTTCCCAAGACTGACAAAGCCTTAATATATGCAGCTGATTATAAATGCCTAAAAAGTACACAACAGTAAAACAATGTTTATTCAGTGATGTTTAAATTATGACCCTAATCTTATTCATATTCTCCCTCCTTAAAAGAAGCAAATGTGCTGCTTTTCATGTGCCGGCCGCAGTCCATCAGAACTGCGTCAGTGGCACATCTGTATGCACTCGACAGTGGTTCTGCTGGTTGTTTCTTTCTCTCCTGAGTGCTGACAACAATCATGCCACTTCTAAGCACCTGACACCAGGGAACCCATCAAAGCTGGGCATTTTTATTTCCTCTGCCTAAACTTCACCGGACTCTATTAAAATGGATTGCAATATAATAAAGGAAGGAAATATACTGTGCACTTATGTAAATGCAGGGAGAAAAATGAGAGAAACAAAGGAAAAAGGAAAACATAAATCAAGAAGCTTGTGCACTACAGTAATTCTGCTACTGCAGTATCTTGCTCCAAGACACCCCAAACCACCTCCTAGGATGAAGGTGTAAGCCACCTCCTGCAGCAGTTATGAAATAATTTACTGAAAAGTGTGCTCCTAACCTCCAGAAACACATATTTATAGCCCATTTGATATCTTTCCCGCTTTTGTAATCCTACACACCTACAGTGTTCAGGTCAGCATTTTGAACCTCAGATGCTTTTTAGACTCCTGTTTAGCTCACAACCTCAATCGTCTCTTTTAGTAACCCATTTCATTACCTATAGACTAATGTAAAGTGTTTACTGACCTGCAGCTGTCAGATCAGATTTTTCTTATTCATGGTGGCAGAAAAAAACAGAGCATACACCCATGATAGTCTAATCCGCTCTGGTAATCCACCCAGGGTAAGTGATACCCTTTCTTACTGAAAGCCCAAGGGAAAGCAGGTGAAACCCAGTCATTGATCTGACAAGTAATTTGTGGCTTCACTTGACGAAGATTAATTAATATTGGAAGAGAAATGGGAGCAGGAATGATAAGCAGCACAGATCCCCGAGGGAACTGATTAACCAGAGAGATGTGTTTCACAACTAACAGGCACATCAACAAACCACTAAATTTCAAAGACTCTAAAATCAGGACTGTGCTTAAGATGGCAGCTCCAGCCCTGCGTCCGCAGTAGCAGTTGCTGATGGACCCCTCCGGAGGGACGTCAAGTTCACAGCAAACCATCCCAGAAGCAGCAGGCACCCAGCTCTGGTGCCTATGGCCCTTCACACTCTGGGTGCCTGGGCAGCTGTGGCCAGGGGAAGACACCAAGAGGAGCTGGGTGGCCAGCCAGGCTGTCCCCAAACCGCAGGACACGACTGCAGTCATGAATTCCCAACATCTTGGAGCAACAGGAGGCTCCCTCCTTGCGCACACACCTTGGTTTCTGGTCAGAAAAAAAAACAGGATGTGAAGATGGTGCATCTCTGGGCTCCTCTGGAGAGCCATGACGTCCTCCTGACTCCCACAGGTTAGATTTGGCTACAGAAAAGCTTTTGCTTTTTGAGTCCATCCAGGAGTAAGGCTCAAAGAACAAACATCCAATCTGCCAAGTCTCTTTCCACTTCTTTCCCAAAACTTAGTCTTACTTGGAATATAACTACATATATACCTATTTAAAAGCATCATAATGTGGCTTTCTATACAAACTGCTACCACTCCAAGCTGGCAGGTAGAGCATGTGGCATTCTGAAGAAAACGTTTAACTTTCATCACTTAAAATACATCTGCAGGGTCTGTAGACACACCTGGAGCTTCTCACATAAATTAACATTACAGCGTAACTACAGAGAATGGTGCTGGACATGTACACATCTGCAACACCCTCCCTGCTTTTCCTAGGAAAGGGAAGAGACAGCAAAAGGAGGCTGGTATCCAAGCTGCAATTTGGAGCAACTATCTGAGTGCAACTGATACTTAATTACAGAAATGAGTTTTCATACAACTAGATTATAATCATTTACCTGGCTTCATCACTGTAAATCAGTGAAGACTTCTGAACGTCAGCTCCGAATTAGGCCAATATAAATATTTGATGGAAGTTCACAAGTATGTATAAACAACAATACAATAATGACACTGAATTATTTTGTACCATTTGAAATGAGCTTTTACTCCTAATAAACCTTCTGCATACTTAAATTATTTTAAATTATTTGTTCTACCTACAACTGTTCTGGAATATGAGATTATGTTAATGAGGTGTAACTCTGATGCACAGCAATTTGTAGTGATGTGTAAAATATCAGTTTGATACTTAGTCAAAGGCATAAATATGAAGCAATTCTGAAGTTTATGGTCAAGTAAAATCCCACTGCTGACTAGAAATCAAACTCGCGAGGAACGACTCTGAGGTTAGCAGCAATGTCTGAAGATTTCAGTGGGAGGAAAACTCAGCCACACTGCAGGTGCAACGCCCACCCTGTGCATCACTACTTTGACACCATGAGAGGTACAGAGCAATTAGCACATTTTAAACAAGCTGAGGACAGAGTCAAGACCTTCTCTGCTAGTAGTGGCACTAAAAAGTGAGCCTAATTTACGTCAGGTGTTAAACTGAGCTG
This sequence comes from Anarhynchus alexandrinus, assembly GCA_008711295.1. Classification (NCBI taxonomy): domain Eukaryota; kingdom Metazoa; phylum Chordata; class Aves; order Charadriiformes; family Charadriidae; genus Anarhynchus; species Anarhynchus alexandrinus. The sequence goes on along the minus strand of VUYV01000016.1, from coordinate 4,921,103 downwards.
CTGCCACGCTTTGGGAGGCATGAGATCCCGGAGCACCGGCTGCCAGCTGTGCAACCTCAGTGCCCACGAAGCTGAGAGAAGGGATCAAGACCTAAAAGTCTGGCTTAACTAAGTATTCTGTATTAGACATTCAGGGAACAGGAGGAGGGAGCTACTGTCTCCAAAAGAACAGAGTGGTAATTGCTCCAAGGCAGGAAAAATACCATTTCATTAGTCAGGCAGCCATAATAACATTTGACAGAATTTGTATTTTTCCAAAGAAAATTTCGGCTGAAGCCACAAGCAGATGCATAAGTAAATGCAACACAAAAGCAATGTAATATTTTCTTTTTCCAAGATGGATCTGTCTTAATGAGCTTGCTCTTGTACATCTCCTCCGAACAGCAGTCACGTCCGCCTCTGCTTTGGAAATGTCTAGCCACTGGATACAGGCTTTACATTTGTGTTTCTCACCTGGGATACAGCACTTCAGTTTAATCCTACACAGCAACCATTTCTTGCGCTGTGTACTTGACTTTAAGAACACTAGTCAGTGCTATTAATTGGCTGCCTCAATAATTAATTAATCTTGTTGGTAAAACATCTTCATTCTGTGTAACATGCATTTGAATTTCCATGAGGTAATGGAAGTGGGATATCAATTAAGAGACAGAAAAGGAGCAACCTGGGGAAAACCAAACCAAAACAAAAAACCAAACAAAAACCAAGCAGAAGAACAAATCCTAGCTTTCTTTCCCCACCTTTGTATCAAATACCATTTCAAATTTACCATTTGTTTGCTGTTATTTTTTTAAATTCAGGAGGGTTCCTGCAATAAAACTCAGTTGACAGTTCAGGTGCAGACTTCATATATGGATGTTTCTTGCAAATTTATAAAACAAACAATAAACATTTTCTAAGGTGACTTTTGGTCACTTTTCAAAAATATGCATCTGCCCACAGGTGCCCACTGGGACTCTCGCAAGTGCCAGCTCCCTTTGCCACCAAAATAACCTTACAGGTCTACACTTCAGTCTCTAAATAGGGCAGAAGCTGGGAGGCAGTTTCCAGGGTCACCTCTACCCCGTACGTCTGGTTTAGTCCCTTTTACGTGGCTGCATTTAATTTTGCTACTGGGACTTCTGACATTTTGGAAAACTTTAATGCTCAGATCATCTGATTCAGATGCAACCCCGGACTTGTAGACACCTACGTTGTGGGGGTGGCTGGATTCTCAACTCTACTTCAACCTTCTCTCTTATTTTAGCATTATATAAGGCATCTATTTCAGTCTGTACCACCAGTAAAATAAGGAAAACCGTGTTTCATAATTGACTATAAAGTAACTTCTTGATGTTCATGTTCCCAGCTTTTTTTCTACCCCTGGGACAAGGCAGGAACATTCAACTATATCCAGTCACATGTGTAGATGCTGCGTAGCAAACCTGCCTTCACATGCTTGCTCTTATTTGTATGCATTTTTAGCAGTAATACGGATGAAGGTGGACCTTATCTCTGCACATCCAGATACCACTGATACCAGATGTATTCACGGACTCGATCCTGGAACCTATGTGCAGTGAATGTGAACTTCACCTGTGTTGGTCCTGCTAATGCCCATTTTTTTACCCTGACTTTGATTGGTGCTTCTGACATCAGTTTCTAGCAGCAAAATAAAACATACTAATATGTTTCAGTGACAAGGTGGGGGCCAGCTAATAGTTTTAGCTCCTGCCTTTCTCGTAATCACAGTTTTGAGAACAAGTACCTGATTTTTTGCCTGTGCAAGAGCAAGTCATTTTTTTAATAAAAATTGCAGATACACATTAATATTTTAATGTGCAAGCTCCAGAGAATGTAAGGTATGCCATTACTAAGAATTGCCCTATATCCCCGTAGCACTTCTTAAATTTCTTAAGGTTTTATATCTATTCTTTTATTCCCCGATGACAATTTGTGATATTTCTGACAGTAAAATATAATAAAAAAGCTTAACACCGAAATTTAAATGCTTAATAAAATAGTAACTGGAAATTATATTAAAAAAGCAGCCCTTTCATATTTTATTCATAGTTCAGCTTTGAGAAGGGAAAGCTTGCCAATTACTTTTCTGGATAACCTACTGTAATGTTGCTGATCTTGAAAGAAAAGGCATAATTTTATAGCACAGTTACAAGCAGGAAAAAGTAGACAATCCCCACCAGCAAAGAGAAAATAAAGTGCTCTCTCCTCTGGCTCTTAACAGAGGCGAATGTTATTTGTTTTACTGAAGAATGGGTCATAGAAATGCTCTTTGGATCTGTGTTTTTGGAAAGATTTTTGTCAGATAATGTTTTAAAGTATTCTCAAATGTTTTATATTATGCAGCCTACCCAACCCATTGTCTAATACATAATGAAAATGTCCAGATTCATCTGTAGAGTAGAAAATACTTCTAAAGTTAATGGCATTTGATAAATGACACCTTTCCCAGCTATCCTTAACTTGATGTGGTGATCACACATCTGTCTCCTGCCCTAGTGGAATATGCATTTCTGCTGCCTCCAAGCCCTGAAAGCTCTCACCTGCCAGTTGATATTAAGCAACAGCCTGACAGCAAAAGAAACAAAATAAAACAAATCTGTGCAATTGAAAAGTAACTGGAAATATTCCTAGAGAGGGACAGATTAGCACAAGAATGACTGCTGGTCATTAAACGCTCTCCAAAACATTTTGCAGCGTAGGTCTCTCATATTTTGTCTTTATCTACGCTAGGAAAAAGTGCTCTGCTTGCAGAGTTGTATCTATTTTTATACTTTGTGAGAAAGGGATTCAATGGGTTTCACATTGCTTTGACACACTGTACCCTAGAGAATTTTGTCTAATATTATGTCGTATAGTGGTTACAGCAAAAGAAAACTGGTGCCACACATTTACCTGAGAATCAGGCTGGAGTTTTCCTAACATTAAGCAGCAATGGCTGATACAGAATGCAGCTGGGAACAGAGTCACCCACACCACTGCAGTGAAAATGCAGAACAATACCCAAACCTACACCCAGGTACAGATAGTTTGCAGAAAAGTGAGGTTGCTCACGAAGTCAAGAGCTACAATCCTTGGAGAAAAGATCCTGCATCCCTACTGTCAGTATAAACATTTCTACCTAGTTGCATGAATCATCTCCCAGAATCAAGTTGCAAAGAGCTTCAAGAGCTTGGGACATTCTGCCCAATTCATTCCTCTGTCAGCAAAATGGTGCTGAGAATTGTGTATGGTGAATCCAAGAAACAATTTATCAAGGAATTCGGACCAGGAATGATAGGCTTACAGATCTCCCAAGTCCTCAGTCTAGCATCAGCTTTCCTATGGGGTTTGCCATAAAACTTGGTCATAAGGAGAACATTGCTGCATTCAGCAGGGTGGAGTTTATGCTTTCCTGGGAGGTAAGTGATGGGGGCTAAGCAAGACCTCAGCTTCTTTTAATGTTGCCTCCTGGTGATCATACATACAGCTATGTATGCAGCCCTGCCTGGGAATGCTTACCTGCTGCAGGGTGCGGGTGGGCCGCAGCACGAGCTGCAGCTCCTCAGCTGAGACTGCAGGGCAGAGAGTGCTGTAGTGCTCCACTCCTGGGGTTTGAGCACCTGAACATCATTCCTTTGCATTTGCATTTACTCCTGATTTCATGCTTCACAAAGGCCTCCTGGATTTCTATCATGAGTTACAGCTACAGCGTGCCTTTATTCAGTTGACCTAGAAACACTCAGTCTATAAATCCATGCACAGATCCTCCTTCGTGTGGCCCTGCAGTTAATAAGCCTCACAGATACACCCCAAAGGTCTACCAGTCTCCACAGTGGAACTTTCAGCACAGCCCAATGGGGTTAATCTTGACCATCAACTTCATCATAGCTTTAGACCACTTGCGAATGCTCAGGAAACTCCCACCACAAACTGGATGGAGAAGACATCACGTGCCTTGCTGTTACAAAGCAAACAAGCCCTGGACCTTTCTAGGGAGCAGCTGACCTCTCAGTTTCCACACTGCAGCTGGTGCTCAAACCACTTGCTCTGCAGCAGCAGCTGTTGAATGATGCTCTTTCCTGAGCCCTGGCACTTCCAGGGAACGGTGCTGGTAGACATCTGTTCTGGCGTGATAAGGAGGTATAAGAGTTAGTTGGTATCCCATCAAACGAACTACTTCGCTTGCGCTATTCAAAATACAGGAAAAAGGCAATGGGTGGAGAATGAAACAAATGAGGAGAGGAAAGAACCTGTCTGAGACTCCCAGCAATGTACAAAACACCCCAACAATGTGGAGGCTCTGAAACCCTCTTGAAAGAAAGAATATGACCGTTGAGGCAGCCAGTGCCTCCCGTGTAGCTGGTCTGATCTAGAGCTGGCTCAGAAATCCTTCCTCAGCACAGGAGGGTACCAACATCCCTCTGAGCAGCAAGGCGCACACGCCATGACCAGACACACTGAGATTGCTGCAGCCCAGATGCCTTCCCAGTGGCATGGCACATTGTGCACGTTGGCAGCAAATTCTTAGCATGAACACAGGGATTTTATCACTGCCCTCTTACTCTGACAAACTTTTGTTAAAATTCTGTCTAATTGTTGTAAGGCATATGTATTCATTTAAAACACATCAGTCAAACAACCATTCAGCACACTTGAAAATGCATATTCAACAGGAGGTAGGGAACTCAGCCTTCTTAAAAAGCCTGAGACGATCTTCCTCATGGAAAGGAATTTAGTGTTTTTGGAACATTTGCTATTAATTAAGTACCCAATTAAGCATAAAAGCAGTAAATATCAAAACTGATCATTTATATAAAGTGAAGCATACACAGAATGCCAAGTAATTTTCCCCTCCTTTAAAGATTAGACATGTAAAAACCATTGGAAGAAAGGCTACAGTGCAGGACTCGGTAACCAAGGAAGCCGTAGAATAAGATTAAACTCCAAATCCTTTATGAATACTCTTTTCTTGTCAAAATGAACTAATAATTTGTCCCACTCCCTTCAAAGGGATTACTTAAGTGAGAAGTTATGCATGTACCTAAAAATATTTACGGGACTGGAAGTATTTATGCAAATTGAAAATAAATTAATCAGTTCAGCCAGACAGTGTTTCACACGGGCCCTGGTGAAGACAGAATACATGGCACTGTCCAAATAAAAGATGAGGTCATTCCATAATCTCTGTGAATGTAATTCTTGATGGGGTTATGAATAATATCAATTCTCATTATATCTCATGGTTGTTTGAAGTCATTCTACATCTCAGTATGTGCAAGTATCGCTCCATCTAGAAATACATTCCTTAAAGGAAGCAATTTTGTTCATGTAGAAAGCTTAATCCTACAAAGTCCCCAAGAAAAGATTCTGCCAACTTCAAAGCAGACCATGCTTCATGCAAAATATGGTAATAGATATCCAGCCCTTCTGCACATTAGAAGTATTCATTTCATCAAGGTCATGCAAGGAGATACACTTGAAGGACTTTGACTGCTTGCTCATTTTGAAAGCTGATTTCTACACATTGCTCCATAAGTCTGCGTTTAGTGTAAACATGAAGAACACAGTAAAACTCCCGGGTTCTTAGGTATGAAAACTACACTTGAACCCATTAGATCAATTTAAGGATGTTTTTTGTCTGGTTCTAACATTAAAACACACTTTTCACCCAGCAGCTAAAGTTAATTTGAAGCTTATGCATGTAGGGAGAATTCATTATCAATGATGCCAAAGGGAAAAATTAAATACAAACGTAATTAAGAAAAATACTAGATTATTTTTATCTCATCTAGGGTCAAAAATATCAGTGTGTCTTCATCACAACCATATAGCTAATGCTTGACATCCTTAGGCAGCACATTCAGAGTTGCTCCAATGCTTTGAATGGATACCTATGAAACATGCAATCCTGTAAAATGCTTCGGCTTTTAATATTGCTAAACTATAAGTTATATCCTCAATGTTGACTGAATCTCAGTGTGGGCTCTGGTCTGGGAGATGGATAATAAAAGCAAGTTGTTAGTCAAAAACTTTTGATGAAGGAGTAGAGGATCTCTCCTCCCAAGCCAGGTAAGGGGATCCTATTCCTTACAGCTCTGAGGAAATCTGAGCACAGGTCAATACCACACTGGGGAAGGGGAAAGCGCAGACCAGGCTGTATGTATACATTATCAGCAATAGCACAAATCCTATCCTGAAGAGATGCCAATTTCATTGTAATTTTAAAATGTCTAAACCTTATCTTTCCAGCATATGGTATCTTCAAGTAGCAGAATTAAGCAGCTGCGCCAACATACGCAATTGCTAACAAATAACTGCAAAAATAAGGTCGCAGCAGAAATGTGTTTGCTACAGTAAGTCCTATGGTGGTAAGGAGGGTTCCTAGCAAGGTTTTTGCAGCTCTTCTATCAGGAAACTTTTTAAAATCAGACATCCCTGCCTAAACAGAAAGATAAGTGGATGCAATCAACATACTCTTTAATTGTTTTTCCCATGGCTTACTGCAGAAAAAAGCCCACACCTTTATTCTGCAGGTACTAATTTCAGAGCACTGTATTTTTAGGGGGAGGGGGTAAAAGGTGCCGTATGACTGACATATATTAATTAAACCCTGCTGTGATGTTTATTAGTTTGGGAATAATTATTTAATCAAGAAATAGCTGCCAAGCTTTTGATTCAATGCTGATGAATAGATATGTTCAAAAAGATATTTGAAGCCAACTGAAGTAGGAAAAAATCCAGAATAATTCATAGGAATTTGAAAGCAATGGATCAGCGTAAGAACATTGACCCTGCATTTATTCATGTTCTAAGTCTGAGACCTTTAGCTCCTGTCCTGAATAAACACCATTTTGATCTGCAAACGCTTATTGGCATAACTGAACTAAACATTAAAAAAAAAAAACCTGAAGGAAACGGGATAAACAAGTTGGCAGCTCCCTGACAACTTGTGCAGTATGTATTCATTCCTTCCACTGTTCCTACATAAACACATCTAGTAAGGAAAAAAAAAGTCAAGTGCATGTCCACTTGCTTTTTCTTTAAAGAAGTAGATAAGCTTTGCCTTCTTGACCAGCATTAAAGCCAAGTGTGAAACACATTACATAGCTCTCCACTGTACTTGTGGAAGAAAATTCAGTTTTCCTTTTTCAATAAAGAAATGATATACTGGAGGTCTCCTGCCCTGGTTGTAGTCACAGTGCAAACTTAAGCAATAATCCAGAGGAGAAACTGTCAGTGAGAACTCTAAAATATATCCTATATTAAAAGTAACAGAACTAGCCAGTTGCCCACTGACTGAAATAAAAATGTCCTGCACATAATTCATTAAATTTTACATCTGTAATTAACATCACAGTACACTCTCAAATATTACTACTATTACAGATAAATCCACAGGCATGCTACTCCTTCTTGCAACAACCAGATATACCCCAAATCAGAAAGACTGCAGTCTAATGGTGTCGTTCCTGCAAGAAGTGGCTACAGAACAATTACTGCATAGTCAGATGCAAATTTAGAATGAAAAACTCAAAATAAGAATGAAACACTCATGTAATGAAAGAACAAGGAAATGCAGAAAGATAGAAAGGAGGAGAAAAAAGAGCCTTACTATTAAACTTATATTTCTCTACAGTCAAATGAATTTCATGGTGGATTAAAGAACAGGTAAAATTCTACACATACCAAAAACATCTATGTGTGCGCATATATACATATATACAGACATATAATAAATCAAATACATGGCTTAGAAAAAAAAGACAATTGCTTTGGCATACACATTTTAAAGGATCTAAATCAGGGAATTGGATGGAAATGAAAGATTTTTCTTTCTAGACAAGTTTTTCCCTGTCTTTCTGAAAGTGGATTAATAAACTGTGGAAGGCGCTGTCAATTCAGCAATTCATTTATGCTTCTCTAAAAATGATAAAACCTTCAGAGGATCGATCTTGTGCCAGTAATGTCTGTTAAATGAGCACTGATTTTCCCTGGCATGGCAGGACAAACTGAGGAAGAAATTGTACCCGAGCATGAAACCAGGGACTTCAGAAGTATCTTGATGCCGACAGAGAGGTTGCTGGTGGTTTAACAACAGACTTTTCTTTCTCCTATTGAGTTAACAGTCTTCTAATTTTAGAAAGAGTGGGAGATTTTGTAAGCCTGAACTTCAACAAAGGTTTTGTCTGTCAGAGTGAGGAGGTGTAATGGGAACTAAGGTAGGAGGAAGGCAACACATAGTAGAAAAAGAGCCCAAACTCTCCCGAGCACAAAGATTTTCTCTTTCCAAAGCAAACTCAAACTCAAATTTGCTACATCTGGGGACCCTCTCGAGAATAAACCGTTGGTGCCATCATTTCAAATCCACTCCATTTGTTAAGTAGTGGATTTTAGTCGTGGTCTGTTTTGCTGGGGTTTACCTTCTAGCTCTTTCCATGAATATTTTACGATGCCAGAGCTTTGAGAGATGGCAGTCTGCGCTTGCTAGCAAGGTGTGAATAATTTTAGCAGCATTATTTCTTGAGGCTCCCTTTCCTGTTGAGCAAGCTATGAGGTACCACACCGGCACGGCGAGGAGCAGAGGACACACCAGATCATACAGGGTCCATCTCCTACCACCTCTTCTATGTGCCTGGGTATCACAGGCAACCTTAGTTCTGCCTTTTCTATGCTTTTGAGAAATTAATTTTTGAATATTAACAGTTTTCTTCTAAGATTGTTTCCTGTGTTTAACTTAGCTAAGTAAAGCTAAGTACCAAATTAAGTACCTAATTTACTGATTCCTAGAGTAAATCATGAAAAACGGCAACCTGGAATAAATAATCTGCACTAAAAGGAGCACTCTTGATGCAGCTAACTAATACACAGTAATTGATTTAGGATCAAAGTCTAACGAAGATGAGAAAGTCTGTATTTTTCACTTGTTTAATCTCTTCTGTACTATAGGACAGGCTAGCTGTTTATTTTGAATGGCCAATACATGCTCAGTCTACAAACAGCCTGGTCTCCACTGAGATTTTACATCAAGCTGAAAAAACATTTACTAAAGACAAGATTTTAAGGAGTGTCTAGACTAGTCTTCACCCAGGTGTCATTTCTTTAGAAATACAGAAATACGTTTAAGCTTAGTAAAAGCAACCCAGTGTAGGTAGGAGTTATAAAATTTGTATGGTTACAAAGCCCAAATAATTGTGCACAAGATTTTCAGGACACTAATACAATAAAAGGCCTGCAAAACCTTAAAGGAAAGCCAGAAAAATCAGATTCATGATTAGTAATACCCTGTTCTGTATATTTAACATTTTTAAAGGGCAACCCTCACAGCAAGGATTGCATGCACAAAGGCATCTAGTCCCCTTTACTACAATATACTTTTACAAACATGTGCAGGTGTGTGTTTTACCCCTACATGCATAAAAAGGACTTGAGGCTAAACTGGGTTAGTGTGTTACTGTGACTAGTTTTTACGCTGAAGATGGGCACACATTGCACACCGAAAAGAGACCAGGAGGACAACAGAAAAATTACATCTTGTTTTTCTTGGGCACAAGCTCAGAAGAAAGACAAGTAAGTTGTTTAGTTATTGCCTTTTGCATTTTTTGTTGTTGCGAGATGCCACAGTTGAACTGCTTTGCATTATCTCTAAATGGCTCTGGTTTGGAGCACAACATCACCACCTCACTGAGAAGGAGGCTACGAGCAAACAGATCAAGACTGAGTTACTATCCATTCCCCGCACGTCAGCTTTTCCCAGCATCCCACTTTCCCTTTCCTCTCAAACTCTTTTCCTCTTGTAGGTCAGGACCCCAACACATCTGACAGACACATAATTATAAAGGCCAACCAGATATATGGCTATGGTTAGGTTTTTCATTTCAACAGCCTTTCAGGAACACCCATCTCTCCCCGATTCTCCACTTGCTCTTTGAATGGCTGTGGTTTCAAGGGTGCATCTAAGGCAGGGTATGACAGCTCTCCAGGCATACACAGTGCTTGGTCCTGTTTGACAGTAATCCTTCTGGCCAGACAAATATTAAATATTAATACATTTTTAAGGTGTAATCTTGCAATTGTGATCAATTACCTAACTGTAGAAACGTGACAGCATACATAGAAGAACATTAAAAAGTTGAAAGGAATACAAGAAAATAGATCTTGGACTCTTAACATCTCAGGGAAAGGAAGAAGGAAGCATGTGGTGAACACAGCAGTGTTTTGGTTTAAAAATACAATGCGTGGTTTATTAATTTTGATGAAGCTTCTTGTAGCAAGTATTACATCTGTCTAATTTAAGAGAATAAAACATATTTAATCCTGATCAAGCTCGCTGAATGTGCAAGCTGAGCTCTCCACCATGTATCTAAACCACACTTTTGTGTACAGAACATTTTTAAGGACATGTTTGTGCCTTACTGGATTGAAAACTGCAAGCAGCTGTAGAACAGATTCAGCAGAATCTGTCTTCTGAAGAGAGCTGAAAGCTCAGCCTTCTACTGGTTCTGCTGTAGATGGCATTATTGTTTCCTATGGACTTAGCCAAATGAAGTCACACTAAAACCAGGTTATTCTTCAAAGCCTGTATCACCTCTCAGATTATCAGTACCACTACAAAAAATTTATCTTAGCACTGCTTTGAGTCCTACCTAAGCTACACTTCAGAAAACCTCAGAAAATGTGTAACAACATACTAAACAACAATCATATGAGATCTAAATTTTGGTTTTATTACCAAAGGGATTGTGGAAACAATATGCAGGCAACAGAACTGAAATAATCAAGACAAAGAGACAGAGCCATGCATACAAATCAGGTATGAACATTATCTCTTATAAGCCTTCAGATCTGTTTGTCTGCCTATAACTGGCTCAGTGAAAGCAACAGGCACATCAAATATTATTTTTTCATTACCACTGGAAGGGCACCTACCTACCTTGTAACATCAAGTTGCATGTGTTATCTGTCTGTATTTGCAGAGCAATACAAAAGCCCCATGAGTATTTCATACAATAGAAAGGTTTACAATCATGATTTGAGATTGAGGGTGAACCCCCATGCTGAACCACACTCATCACAGAACACCACCTGGCTGGAAATGAACTACTTAAAACCACGTAAATATCCCTGCTTCCCAGCATCTGCAGCTAGTCTGGGGCACTCAGAAACAAGGAAAAGCGTGGTTTGCGTTATCCATTCAACATGAATATAAAGCATACAATATGACATCCTAGCAGCTAGCTCACCAGGCATCTGTAAAGACATGCAAATACAACTTGCTAAAGATTTCCCTCTTACCTGCTGTGATAAAACAGTTTGATTTTGATGTTTAAAACTTGGTGCTCTTAAGCAGGGTGGACAGGAACAGTTCTTGTACCTACGGCCTGCAGCACGCAGGATCAGCACAGAAATAGGAGTCTGAAATACAACTTGGCTCTACTTTACACATGAAAACAGCTCTTACAATGAATTAAAACTGGACATTATTTTATGGTGATAAATGATGCTTTATCTTCTTCTCTATGCCCAAACTGTCTTAAATGTAAAATTTCATTCTTCCTAATACTTCACAAGCAGTTAGTACAGCTGCAAGTTTCAGAAAGAGCCGAGTCTTGGGAAATATGAGAAATTGAATTCTAATGCTGTACAAACATACTGCAGCTTTGTCAGGAGTAACCAATGGTGATCAATCTTCACCTATCAAGAGCTGTTGTCTGTTGCTATGGTCTTATGTCACTTGCTCCTATCACAGAATGGTTTCAACCCTAAATTCTGCCCAGCTTAAATAAGGAAGAGTGATGGAAGTTGGAAAGTAGCCTGCATTACTTAGGTAGGTTACAGTAGGTAACTGGGATTGAGCGATCAGGTTTTATATGCCCCTTTGCCAAAACTACCTAGATGATAGTACTGTGCTACTTGACCCCCCCAAAAATGGTATGAAGTTCTCAAAGGGAAACCAAGGAAGCATCTGTAATACACAAATAGGTGAACAAAAAGGAAGAAAACCCCCAGCCTTGTTCCCCTCAACAAAATTAAAGACTTTTCCTCATGCCTGCTCCATGTATTTGGAGGGCTATGGTCAGGACCAGGTAAGGATGAAGCAGCACAATTTCCTTGCGGCACAATTCTCTCTAAACATCCACTTGTCCTTGTTAACATCTTAAACTCAAGTGGCCTTTCCTAGAATTAGCTTAAATCAAGTGAAGGTGCCTGTACCCATGGTGTATGGTGATCATATTAGCCGCTGATGAACTGGGATGTGTCTGAATGTGCCCGTAAGCCTCCGTAATGAAGCAGGCAATCCACTTTCGCACAGGTTATCTCAGGCTTCGCCCTCCCGAGTTAAGTATTTTTATGCATGAGCAGGAGTTGAGCAAGGGCCAAAGCACAAAACCATAACGTGAGTTAATCCCTGCAGCTACGGCCTTGGGAAACACAGAGAAATCAGCCAAATATTCTCCTAGTAAAAGGGAACTCGGCTGATTTCAGCTTAATGTTTATATTGCTGAGGGACTTGGCTCTGGTTTTCTAATTGGCATACAGACCCATTAGAAGCTTTATCTTTCTTTCCAAAAACGTTATTTTAACCTTAGAAAGAATGGGACTCTTACACGAGTAAAGGCTACAGACTTGGATGCCTTGACGTTTCTAGACGCATTCCAGACTTTTAAGAGAAATTGCAGGCCAAACCTTTTAATGTCTTTTGCGAAGGCAGCCTTTGTCCCATCTCCAGTAAGAGAAAACCCTGAGCGCCCCATGGGGCACAGCCCGCAGCTGAGACCGTCCCCGCAATGGCTGTGGAGGTCCATAAGCAGCACGTGCCTTTGGAGCAGGACCCAGGAGCCTACCAGCTAAATTCAGACTTTCCAACTATTTGCAGCCTCGAAACATTTTCTGATGGTAACACTGTGCAGAGCACCCAAGGCTTTACTTCTGGGAAAAACTGAACAAAATACTGTCCTCCTCAGGAGTGGAAAGGGAAGCCAGGATCTGTTAAAATTAGTGTCCCAATAAAGAAAATTTATTCAAGTTATAAAAGCTGCAGCATTTTAAAAGAAGGCTTCCTCTTCTTCCATAACTCCTCACGCATGTTTATTGCACCTTTCACACCGATTTTAGCTAAGCTGATAAAATATACTCATAAAGTGTTGACACTGGCTGGTCAAATAAAATGGCAGGCAAGTAGCCCATAGAGGTAAAATCCTGGTCCTGCTTATGCCAACAAAATGTTGCTGTTGACATCAGTGAGGCCCAGATTTCACTTTTGATTCCCCGCATACGCAATTTCTGATCATAAACAAGAGAAATGTAATGACAGCATGGTCATATCTTAAAATATAAGAGTAGCCTGATGGAAAATAAGAGACATTATGATTACTGTAATATGTATCCCATTCTGAACAGTAGATTTCTCTTCCAGAGATGTCAGTGAGCTACATCCTTTAGTATGTGGCATATCTTATAATTTCATCAGAAAGAGTCAAAGTTTAAGAGATATAATAATAAAAGAGAGATGGAGAATGAGAATAAGCTTTCAATGACAAACGCAAGCAACTGATCTTAAAAGATAATTTTGAGCTAGTTTAAATCAGCCTATCTCCATAAACGTCAAGGAAACCATTGTAGTGAGACCAGAAAATTAACTCTAGCTCTCCATGCTGTACCCAAACCAGGCGAGATAGAAGAAAACGTACATTCAGTTTAAATGTGGGCTCACATTTAATTATACAGTTGCTACAGTTTGATCTCTCTGATCAGGACCTGAACGAGAAAAGGGCAGTTTTTGTTACAACGTGACATACAGTAATGCATAAGAATTAGTTGCCTGCGGTATTTACAACTTGGGATGCTCTGGTGAGTATTTCCAGAGTACATCACATTGACAGTCAGGGAGATGTATCCCCCACTGCATAACTGGCACTGCTTTTTATCCTTAAATGAGAATCTCGCCACAAAAAACTCCAGAGAGTAAATATCTGGTTTTATTTAAAATTATTTTAGTAGGATTTTAGCAAAACAATTTACTCAGACTGTTCCTGCTACAGTAATAGCAATTGACTTTTCATCCTGATTTTATTAGCGCTGTTGGGGGAAATGAAACCAACATTTCATGATAATTCCAAATAGGAAAGCTCAGTACCTTAATTTTCTTTTCCCTTGTTAAAATAGTCTTTCCTTTACAGAAGAACAATAAAATGGCCTTGTTTTTATAATCATACTGAATTTGAACAGATTTCTCTGATAACCCATTATATCCTGGAAATACTACCTGATCAGTTCAGTGATGCACATACACTTAAAGGGCAGAGGGATCCAAAGAGTTTCATTTTATGTGTCACACATACAAGCTGATGGAACAACTTCAAAACCTAGACAATATTAGAGAAGCATGCTAGCACGTTGTCCTCATTTTTGCCTTTTCTTCAACCTCTATAAGAAAAATTGACAGGTATGGATAGTGGTTTTACAGCTCTCAATAGCTGCTATTTCAGAATAAGTACGGTTTCTTCACACGTAATACAGGCAACATCCTTACCCTCCACCAAAAAAAAAAAAAAGTGGCAAGGAAGCAAACCAACTGATAATGTGATATCTCTCCCCAAATTAGAAGGCCATAGGGCGAGTTGGGCTGCCCCCAGCGCAGCTCTCCATCCCTATTAACCCACCATCAGCATTTCCCTCATGCAGGATCTCAGCATCTGCTTGCACCCTCTGTACTAGCAGACATATTCCCAAATTAACAACTCCCTTAAGTGAGATCCCCGTTAGGAAGGTTAGTTAAACAACTTAAAGGAACTTCTAAATTAAATCCTGCTTCTTTTAAATAAATGGAAAGGTGCCCTTTGCTCTTGGAAACCCAGACTTTTGTACTCTCTGCTACCACTGTTTTCCCTTGAATCTCTGTGGAATTTGTTTGCATCAATCATGAAAAAATAGAGATAAAGGCTCTACTTTTTTTTTTTTTTAAAGTTCCTTAAGTGATCTAAAAATAAAAATTAGAGCTAAAATAAGATCACACTTAATTTGATTTCTTATTTCAACCCTTTCTGACAGCAGCACCAATACAGCTGTACTACTTCTGCACACAATTTCTCTAGTTCCAAGGAGAAAATGTAAATCTCCTATATTTAGTTGGGAGACATTGTCTTCATTAAATTTATGGAGAGAAAGAAGGAATTTTCCTTACACAAAAATACAGAAAATAGCGAAGGGAAAATTAGAACTCATGGGGGCAAATTCACTTGCAAGCTGTGCAGGGGTTAGTTAAATATAAAAGCACGCTTAGAAACCAGCACTCGGCCAAGCAGGCTCCTAGCAACAAAATGCTACACACGATGTGTTTTTCAATAGGCGAGAAACTCTGCAGTTCTGTTGTTGGTAAGCGAAACAAGAATTCCTGTTTGAAACATCATCTGGTCTATCAAATGCCAGAAGGCCAAGGGATGCTTTGTATCAGAGTACATTGCTAAATTCTGTTTCCTGCTACATTTTGATAGCAGCCACACCTTCTCCATAGCCAGATACGCTTTTTCCTTTTCTTCATGGGTTTTGTCCGTAAAAGCAGAAAAAATATTTAAAGGAACCGACATTACAAATTTGCAATGCTCAAGTGGCTGCAACACTTCAGACCTTACACATACCATGAATGGAGGAAGATGGCACTCAAGATACATGCTGCGTTTCAGTGCTGTGTGGAAAAAAATCCCTTGAAGTGTAAGCCCAGAATGTCTCCGTGGTTAAACATGTCTCTGGGATAACTTCACATCAGTGCCCACAACTTGGGGGAGCGTAGAGTTTTAATTGGCCCTTTCCTTATTTTTCAACTTGATGTCCTGAAGAAAGATGCATGACTGAACCTGCAGTTAATCACTGTAATTATGGACACTTTATAGTTCTGTATATTGAATAGGCGTAAAACTATTTGCACGCTGACAAAATAATGTATAGCTTCATATATGTGTAATAGCTGGAATTAAGAGCTTACATCTACATTAAGAGACTTTTAGCCATTAAAACACATACAATGATGGAAATAAGAAAAAGAACAAAGGAAATATTCTGTGGGAAAGGCTATTATGCACTTGTTAGTAATAAATGTCAATTCACATACAGTTGTTCCCCTAAAAAAAAAAAGTGAGAATTTGCCAAATGTAAAAGACTGTGCCATGAAATCCCAACAGAAATAAAGAGTAATGTAAGAAATTCTTTCTGACATACAAGACGGCGTTAAGCTATCAGGGTACATAAACTGCCAGAATTTAATAAATATAAAAGGAGAATAAATGTTTGAAATTGTCTCAAAATATAGCAGTGTCAGTCATACTGAAAATCGAAAATAAAAATGGGAAAGGGAAAAAAAAAAGCACCAACCCACCAAGACACGGGTCCAAAACAACATCTTGCAACTTAAGCTATCCAACAGTAGTATATAAATAGCACCCTTCTTTTCTACTTTCATGTTATAAAAGCATATTTTATCAATTTCTCATATAATTTGGGGAATATTTTGCCTAGCATAACTGTTAAGACTGTTGGGTTTTCTCACAGATGGATTATCTGATGCTGTCAATTCCAATGTCAGTGGGAGAGATCTAGAGAAGTCACTTAGCTAGTGGAGTGGTTTTAGCTACAACCTGTGCAGCTCTCCTGTAAAACCTGTATTTGAGCAGGAATGAAAGAGCAATCTTTATCTAGGCCACAGCAATAAACTGCATTCTCTGAATCCCATTCCGAAACCCTTGTTATTCTGGCAAAGTACTTAGAGAAACCAAACACGCATTAGACCACTTCACAGGTATGTACAGCAGGCTACGGAAGAAGCATATCGAGAATGGATTTAAAAGCAGCCCAGGTCTTCTTTATAGCTGCAAAGAAGCCAGTATGTTTACAGGGAGCTACTGTGAAAATCTGGCTGTCAAGATGAAAAATGGAGTGGTCATTTTCTAAAAGAATGGGTTATGCCAGCGTGACTCTCATAAGGTCAGTTTTTTAGTGCACAAATTTATTTATTTTGCTAAAAAGATTGAAAAATGTAGTTTTTCTGCATAAAAAGGAAAAAATATCCAAAATATAACTGCTACAGCAGTTCTAACTCCATTCAACCCCTTTCTGGTAGAGGTTTCAAGCCATAATAACTGTTATACCCATTAATTTTGTGTGTGCACTTGTGCTAACCTACTGTTTACGCACAGACAGACAGACATTCAAACATGGTGCTTGCCTACACCACTGACATTTTGTCTGTGGAACATTGTATTTCTCCTGGATAATGTTACTACATTTTTTATTGACGTCAATAAGCTTGTTTTTCAAGGACAATAATACCTTTTGGCTATTTTTACCTGCAGGAGGAATTTGCAAATATTAATTGAGGTCTATGATCCTTCAGCATAATAGTTATCAGAACATACAGAAAGGAACATCACAACTTCTCTTGTAAATAATGTCAGGTGAAGAACAAACATAAATTTAAGCTAGTATTTCAGTTGCTCTTACCATGTTTTTTACTCCACAAATTTGTAAAAGAAGAAGCCATAATAAAACAGTTCTACTTCACCCTTTTTCTTGTGATCAACCCTATTTGACCTGGAAGACCATAAGAAGTGTTTTTGGAAATGTACAGGAAAATAAAAATAAAAATTAGTGATATTTTCTCATCTTTCAAAATGCAATGGTTGAAGGTAGCAAACTGTGTAAGGAAAGTGAACTTTCTTATTTTCTCCTCTCTGCCCCTGTGCTGCTCAACTCTCTGCTTTCATACCGTGACACTGACAAAGATGGACAATGGTGGTGCAAAAAGCATAAACACCTGTACTATAACTGCTGCATCAAGAGGCAGTGTGTGCACTGCTGTTATGAAGCTGTTTTGTTTCCAGGTATTCCATAAAAAAAAAAAAAGGGGGCATGCATTTATTTATTTTCCTGTGAGCCAGTCTAAAACATCTCGGACCTTTCCAAAACACCTTGTTTCATTCTCACTTCCCTCCACCACTTCATTTATCTCCTTTCCTGTTGCTTCTGGACCATGCCTACATGTTCTACTGATCCCCCTCTTATAAGGATATCTAGGTAGATCACCTCCTAAATCCAGCCCACACAATCAGTTTTTCTCTTCTCTTTTTGGACACCTCCCAGTGAACTTCCTTTGCTCCTTGGTTTCTTTTCTTTCTATCCATTCTCCAGACAATGGAGCCCATTGGAGACTACAGAAACCTGTTGCAGCAAAGGAAGCTACTGCTGAGGCTTCATCAGATACAGCACCTCTGGTGGCTGGAGAAGCTGATGAGGAACTGAGTCATTCATTCAGGTTCTACAAAAATCAATGAAGGCCTTTATATCAGCCTGAGCAGGAACAAAACATAACCCATCTCCTCCTCCTCCTTCCATAATGTCTTGCTTAAACTAGCAGGATATTTTCCCCCAGCGCTCCATTTAACTGCAATGCCCCACCGCCAGCCTAACCTGTCTATTTAAGTGATGCATTTATTATAACATCTGAAACACAAGAGTGACCAATAACTGTTTAATGAGCATGCAAACAAGAACAGCAAAACCCCATCGTATCACAGACTAAGAGCTCTTTTGTACAGTGATAATTGGAGTTTTTCTTGTCAATACAGTCATTCATTCAGTTTAATGTTCACCCAATGAGCTTAATGCATTTATAATTGAATCTTTGACTGCTTGGCGATAAATAAAGGATTAGGCCTCATGCAAAAGGTCATGCTGACCTTGACAGCTATCAAGTTACAAGACATTTTAGCAATGGAGTAAACAATTTAAATACATCTTGGGAAGTAAAAAAAGGTCCTAACGATGGAGCCAATCAGACAATCAAATGATATTTTGTTCTACTAATAAAAAGTTGATCTTGTCTCTTACAGTTGTGTTAACATGGTGATTTTTATGTACTCGCTGTCAATTTGGCAACTGAGTTTATCAATTATAGGTATTTCTTTCCAGCAGTTTTCATCATGTAAAGTTTGTAAACTCAAAAATACAAATCTTCAGCAATGCACATAAAGAATACGTGCCTCATCATTAAATGACATCGCCTAAAATAATCTTTGTACAAACATGATCATACCTGTTACTTCAGGTCTTCTCTAAATGAAAAGGCAAATAAAAAACCATTTGGAAATTGGAGTTTGTAAGAAATTTTTGAGGGGAAAATTAGTCTCAAACATATGTCTCAAAGCCGATTCCAGTCAGAGAAGTGGGCCCTATACTTACCTATAGATTGTTTTGTGACACATTTTGGAACATAACAGGGAAAGAATCTCAGAAGCAATGAGAAGGTCAGCTTTTGGTAAATTCTGCGAATACTGCAAGTTACAAAATACCACAGCTCCACTCCTACATAAAATCACTATTTCTTTTCTTCCTTCAGACTACTTTCTGGCAGCTGTTGACAAAAAGTGACTTTTTAATGGCCTGAATAAGCTTTGCTGACAGAATTCACAGTAGATATAACACCCGTGTAACACATATCACTGACAAATGACGATGCCCTCTGAGTTAAGATCACTGCTCCAATAATCCTTTATGCTCTTCACAGCACCATCAAAATACATTTATTTATTCATGAGTTTCAAATGAAGATTAACACTTATCCAAGTGAACTTTGAAGATGGATGACATCCATTTCCTTATCATTTTCAAGATAAACCAAAACAACAGATCACAACACTCAGTGCCGATCACAGCAATGCTCTTCTGAGGTTAAACTTTCTAAGTATCCATTAAAATCAGAAGTTACATAAAAATTACAACCCCACAAATCACAAGCAACTGAAGGACAGCCAAAATAAAATACTGAAATAAAACCATTCTGGCTTATCTAATCAAATGACTGGAAACATAACAGGCATGGCATCTGATAAAGACATTTAAGGAAGCTCTGCCAAAGTGTCCTGGGGCTCTGTTTGGCAAACACCTCCTTTGTACCTGCCCCTGGGTGCTTCGAGAAGCTTTGGGTACGTCTATACAGCTACTGCAGACTATTCAACGCTGTTAGAGTAACAGCCAGCCTTGGCATGGTCAGCAGAGATGTCTTCTGAAATCAGGGCAGATTTATCGACCTCTCAATTTATTGATGGAAAGAGATATAACAATCTCTTAAAAGAGACAAACTAGGGAAAAAGTAATAAAACAACAGAACTTCTCTGACAAGTGCTGTTGGTAGGTCTATAGTCTTTCAATTCCTGCCAGGTATTTTCTCAAAGGCATCCTATTTTTATTTTTTCATAAAGAGGAAATCAAGACAGATGCGTTGAAATGATTTCACACGCTCTCCCTGTGATACTGGACATGGCAAGGTAGGAGGAGGGAACCACAGAAAGCAGCGTGTGGAGGGCAAGGTAGCAAAGTGCAGATGTGAGAGAAGCCCACTCATATCTAAACCAAAAGCAACAACTTTACAATGCTGTGAGATACTGGAATAACATCTTGGCGTGACATAGCAAAAAGCAGCACACAAGCAGCTTGCAGACAATAACACGCTGCAGTATGGCTGCCTTAGACTAGGTAGTGATGGCTTGGCTCAAGCATCACTGGTAGCAGTGGGATTTATAACATCTTGAAGCAGCAGACATGCACACTTGGCTGTATCACGGTAGCTCTGATTTCTAAAATCTGGGAAGTAAACACAAATTTGAACTTGTTTTCCACTTCCTTTACATAATCTCTTGATAATATTGTCATACACTTTAGAACACGTGACAAGGTTGGCCAAGTTGGTAATTTCTAAGAGAGTACTGAAGACTGGACAGCAAACCCTATTCTGTTTACCTACCCGAGAAATTCCATGGACCTCTATAGAACTAGTCAGGCAAGCTGAATATAGTTTTGCCATAAAAATCTAAAACCTACTGCATTCTAGTGTTTATGGCCAGGAAATCTGTAATAATTTTCTTCTATACTAGTAGCCTTATTCGGGACCTGAATTATAAAAGCAATTTTCAATAATGTACTGGGTGTGTGAACAAGCCTTTTCCATAATAACACCAATTATTTAAGAGGGATGATACTTCACAGAACACAATCACATTTGAAGAGTTCTTATTATAGTAACTCCTCTATAACTGGAGCATTAAGTAAGTTCTACTGTGTTATTAAAAAGTCTTGAAAATACTCTTTGAAGTTACTTAAAGTTACATTATGGCTCTGTCACTTCTTTTAGAAGAAATGAGACCTGGGAATCAGGGAGAGGCACAGAATTACAATGTTGGTGTGACAGCTCCACTGCAGGCAAATGTGCCACTGCAAGCAAACATCAAAACCCCTCTGTGTCTAGCGTCCTCTCCAATGGGCAAAGCATCTCTGAAGACACAGCAAACCTGGCTTATCTCCTTGCAGGACTATTCAAACTTCTTCTGACCACTCAATACGAGGCCCATCATTTGTGCATATTGTTGCACTGCTTTCTGCTGCCTTCAGGTGAGTCTTCTGCCTGTGAAGCAAAACAGAGGCCAGAGGAAGCCAGGGAGAGGTTCCTCTCCAAAACTGGCTGGTCTTTGATGTATATTAACCTTTTCTTATTAACTACATTTTTCATATTGCTTTTGATATTGCTGAGGAGAGACTGATGACATTTTTTGTCTTAAATCTTACCACCTGCTGAAATGTCATGCCGCACATCAGAGTTCAGACATCAAGATGAGGAACACTGACCCAAACCTCTCCATTAAATATATATCAATCACAGAAACTTGACTTCTGCCCTTCAAATTTAAGTTTTTTAGAAAATCGATCACATTAAGTATCACTCATAAAAGTACCTATAAGGGAGTAGCAAATCCAACTAAACAAAATCCCTGCCTTCTGCTCACTTGCATCCTACCAGCTTCTCAAAGAATTTACTTCACATGGAGTTAAAAAAACCCAAACCCAAACTGAGGTAGGAACACTATTGTAGATGACTCAAGGCTTAACAAAAATTCAGTTGTCAAATTACAGATAAATGTGCAGCAGTGTTATGAAGATATGCTGACAAACAAAAGAAGTGAGAGGGTTATTTTCCACTGAAGAGTAATGAAAGAGGCAGCCAGATTTCAGCATGCTAAAAGGGAGTTTTTCAGACTGCACATAGTACTTTGATTTGCGTTCCTACTGACTGTGCAACTCCCCCATATGCTCTACATGGAGAACCTCCCCTCAACTAATTGGCATCATTTTAAACCCTCAAGAGTGAAAGCCTGGTTTTAACAGAGTTGTGTAATTCTTCCCAATGGAACTTCTCAGCTTCAGTCTCTCTATACATCACCTAAAGACCAAGAACCTGTTGTTTGAAACGCTGTGGCCCCATCAAGAAATCTCAAGCTTCATTCAGAAAGTTGAGAAGGTAAAAATTGACGCGTGTAGAACCTTGGAAATTTGACAATAGATATTCTATGTTCTCAGTTTTCTCATCTGGAGTGGGAAGTAGGACTGCTTCACCGGAGAATGCTGATAGGTTTTAAGTTTCCAGTTTCAGTGGACAAATGAATCAATAACTTTCTTTCAAACTTGCAAGTGCGCCTCAGTAAGTTTTAAAATCAAGTTCTTCTATATGTCTGGCTTCCCAACAGTGGCAATGCATCACACGTCCCTCTGCTATAAGCAGACAGTGAAAATTCAAGTGAAATTTTTGTCATAGGATAGCCTGGACAAGGCGCTAACTGCAGCAAGACTGATACACTTTGCAATTACAACTGAAAAGCTCTAATACATTAAATGTAACTTTGCCCAAAATTGTGGCTAGCCAACTCCAAAAGAAACTGTGCGCGAGATGCAGAGGTACCTCATTTTAGTATGTTTTTGGTGTACTGCAGCATTAACTTCAACGTCCATATGGGTCAGAAACAATTTGCTGGCTGCTTAGAAATTTAAAAGGGAATTTAAAGGGAAATTTAAAGTTCAAAAGTGAAAACACCACTACATAATCTGGCAGACTACGTTGTATAATCTGTTATTAAACAAAGAAAAGTTTTGCCAAGATAATTAAAATTATTACTAATGTAAAGCATCCCCACTGCTTGTTCTTACTGTCAAATCAGCAAAATAAACAATCCACTTAGAGGAACGTATGAAACACTCAAGGCCCTTTGTAAGTGGGGAAGTAGTCAGTGGGGGGACATAGTGCCAAATGAGAAGAGTATTTCTCTCGCCTCGGTTCATGGGCAGCAGGCGTACCAGCTTCCCCAGCGCATCGCAGCTCCCTGCACAGCGTGCAATTAAGTGCAAGCCTGCTCTTGCTCACCAGTTGCAGTAATCAGTGTACAAACTAGTCATTAACTATTCCATAATACATATCATACCGTAAAAATGAAAGCAATGTGTGCACGGGTTCACAGGAAACAAAGCAGATGGTGGTACCTTCTCAGGCGCAGGCAACTCTTTAAAAGAGCTAATGCAGCAACAGCATATTGTGAATTCAGCTGGAAAATGGGCAATTACTCCTGGTTTTGCATACTGGAGATTTTCTGCAGAACTAACCTTCCCAATCTTAGCACTGCCAAAATAATTACTTTTCACTAGCCTCTTAGCATTTTAACGGCTCTGTTGTTGACAGCGTCTCCAATAAATGGCATGGTGGACAAAGAAACAACCAGATGTTAATTTGAGTTACAAAGCGGTGTTCAAGGACAGTTGTTCACCTCTCTCTCTCATCAATTTTATTTTGAATTCTGAATCAGAGAAACAAAAATGGGGAAGAAGTAGCACTGGATCCAGCTTTTTCTCATCATAAATGCTCACAGTCAAACACATGTGTGCTTCATTAACTGTCTCAACATTTTCAACCAGAGGCTGTATTCTCAGACCACTTATTGCAAAACATATCTTTCTATTTAGTTCAGTGGACTTCGTAGGAAACCCAAACACATAAATCCATCTGCGTGGAAAACAAGGTTACACCAATGGGCTATTTTTTTTTTGCCTTAATAGCAAAAGAAACCCAGAATGAATCATTTTATGACATTATCTCAGAGCATGCTGGTAACCTCTAACATCACAGAAACTATGGCTCCAGAAATATTTTTTTTTCCTAAGGTATAACTTAATAACAAATTAAGTTTAAACAGTTTGATTCATTTTAGCAGACCAAAACTCCATGTTTAGATCAGTCAATGGTGAAACAATCTATCTAATAAACTGAGACTGCAAAAACAAAGTAGTTCAACTTTCTATATGACAATTGAATACATACGTTCTTGCATTTTTCCTCCAGTCAAGAAGGAAAAAGAATCAGATATGCATAACTCCCCACAGAATAGCAATTCTGATATTTGACTAACTTTTAAAAGACAATCCTAATCCATTTTTCTCACAGTTCATCTGCCACAGGTACACCTATAGTAAATTGCTGTAAATACATAGGTGGCAGATTTTTGAGAGTTATTTCCTTGAAATGTTTCCCTAAACCAAGATGGTTAATGACAAATCTGCAGCGATCTTGTCTGAACAGACTGTGCCGACTATTTGTTTTTAAATTCTCAGATGTCCTCTTCCTTCAGAGAGATGTTTTGCTACTGTTAGGAAACAACTACCTCCTAATGATGGGGATGGTGACATACAGAGTATGTTTATTTGATTTGCAGGTGCCACAACGCCCAAAGGGATGGTGAGTGCCCTGAGGCATGGAGCAGACTCAAACCCATCCATACTAGCTGGGGATATCAGTCTGGAGTGATGGGGTGCTACTCATGGGGCACTGAAAAGGTAATACAGTTAGGCTTAACAATCGCATGAATACAGGATGGGGAAAAAAATGGATCAGATCATCAGAGGTAATCAAACTGCTGTGAGAAGTCAGACAATATCTGTTTGTGTGTATTTTTACAATGCACATAAGCATGCCCTGTGAGACCGAAAGCTCTTCTGATCCCACTCAGGTCTAGTAAAAGGACCTGGCTGAAAACCTGCATCCACTTTTGGGCACTGCCTTCAAAGGAGATGGGGACCAACTGGAGATAGTCCCAAGCACAACATGAAGAATGAAGCAAGGTCTAAAAGACATGGTCTGTAAAGGAAACCTGAGTTAACCGGGAATCTCTAGCCTAAGGAGCAAAAACTTAAGCAAACAGGGAAGGTTGTTGCAGAGAGGAAGGACCAGTGCATTTTCCAGGTTCACTGGGGATAGAAAGGGAGGGATGAACTCGCAGGGCAATTTGGAAGGTCCAAATGGGGTACTAGGAAAAAAAAAAAACATATTAAGGACAGCAAGCATTGGTAAAGTTCCCAGAGAAACGTGGAATCTTCATGAAAAGTTTGGTTTAGGGATATGGGAATGGGGATCTTCATTAAAAGTTTGATTTAGGTATATTCAGAGCAACAAGAAGGGGAAAGAGGTAAAGGCAAATTATCATATTCTGATAGGAGTCTAACAGCTTCCCATCACACTGATTACTTCCAAAGCAAATCCAATTACATCCAGGTTTTCCCCTGGATTTAGACTGTTACAGGACAAGTGAGAATCTGGTGGTAAAGTTAAAAATGGACACTCACTTACAGGGTAGCTATACCAAAAAAAGAGCTACTCCAACCTACAGAATATTGCAAAAAGCCATTTTCTTGACTGCCAAATCATCTGTGTACCCTATCTGTTTATACCTACTCATCTACTTTCCTAAAATTAGCTTTCCTATGACACCCAGTTGAAGCTCTTAAAACCCTGTTGTTCTGTCATAGCTCCAGATCCCAATCTAGGAAAATGCATAAAATTGTCACTGGCTGAAATGTTTTGTCCAAAAGTTATTTAAATGAAAAATGTCTTTTTATCCTTCCCCCCCTGCCCCGCCCCCGATATATATAGTTTTTATTGAATTTTCTGGATTTAATTCTTCATTAAAATCAAGTAAGCAAAACAAACTGTGTCTTGTTAAATGTTCGTTTTCAAAACATGGAAAATGTTTTGTAAATGTTTCCTAAGAAACCAAATAATGCTTGTTTCCCATTTCTTTTTGATTCTGATAAATCAAACAGACTTCATAAATACCCCCAAAAATACATACGCAAGCATTAGTGTGTTTGGAGGGTGGGAGGCTGCACAGCTTGTGACTAGCAGAAGAGATTGCTCCGCTTGCAAAGGAACGATCCCACTCTGGAAGCCGGAGGAAGGACGGGATGCTGCCGTCGGCAGTGCCGGGGATGCAGAGCTGACAGCTGTGGCTGTGTGGGAGTTGAGATGCACACAGCATGACAAGTTTTCTGGGCTGAGAGTGGGAAGAAGACACAGAGAGGAGGCAGCTCATGGGTGAATGTGTGGGAAGAAATGGAGAGACAATGAGGAGGCTCTTCCAAGGTAATTGCTGAGAGCCTCCGTCCTGCTTCTGAATTGCAGAGGAGGAGAAAGCTTTCCCGGCTCCGAGTGCACAAGTATATACCCCCCCCCCCAAATGCTAGCCTGGGCACTTCTGAATGTAACAATAATGGCAGCAATAAAATAACCTGTACAAAACAAAACAAAAAAATCCACAAAAATCACACTAGTTTACATGAATGAAGAGTTTGGTGCAAGAGAAAATGAGTGGCAAAAAAGACTGCAGAGAAGGTGGGAGTTGGAAATGACAACCGTAAGGCAT
The DNA here is from genome assembly GCA_008711295.1 of Anarhynchus alexandrinus. Taxonomy (NCBI): domain Eukaryota; kingdom Metazoa; phylum Chordata; class Aves; order Charadriiformes; family Charadriidae; genus Anarhynchus; species Anarhynchus alexandrinus. Next base: position 4,894,566 of record VUYV01000016.1, on the reverse strand, counting down.
CTGTAGCCCTCTCAACAGCTCTGAGCCCAAAACCCTTGAATAAACTACAGCCCAATTGTTCGTGCCCTGGAAATAACACAGCTTTGAGATCGGCTGCCTCAGATAAAACAATAGCTTTTGTGACTCATGACAGAAGCCTTAATGCTAAAATTTCCTGCAGAACTATTGAGTGTCTTTTCGAACAAAGTGCTTATTACCAGGGACTTGTCGTCCCAAGAGCAACCGTAACCTTGACATCTGCTTATTTTCTTTTAGAAAACTACCTTGCTTAGTTATTATATATTGAAAGCATTATGGTTGCCAGCAGTTAGAAGGGGTGCAAACTACCAAGGAAGTGCCACAAAGTGGTAATATTGAAGCTGCAGGACACAATGCTGTTGAAACAAAAAATAAATACTATTACTACACAGACCTTTAAGAAGTAGAAATTCTTGCTCTTCCAAAGAAAAATATAAAGCAAGCCTTGCACATTGTCATTTTATAGAAAATTTCTGCTAAATACATCCCTTCGCTTTTCATACTGCTTCGGCTGTCACTTAGCTACGGCTTGAAAGGGAACGGATGTCTCTGCCTGCTGCCAGGAAGAAGCGAGCAGCACAGTCTGGCCGGGTGAGGGTGAATTGAACCTTCTCCCCCCCTCAGCAGCCACCTCTGACAGCTGGTGACAACCAGGAGAAGAGTTTTGCTGTGCACAGGCTCAATGAAATACCCTGCAGAGCTACAGGCTGCCGAAGACATTTCTAAAGCTTGCGCTAACAGCACCCGTGTGTGTTTTTCCAAAACTCTCTTGGTGCCTTATGTGCCACTAACCGGTCCACAGGAACACAGTCATCAGTGCGTCTCTTCCCTGCAGCTAACGACCTCATGTTGGAAGGTCATTAAAAGCATTTAGGGCAGAAAGAAGCAGCCTACACACGATCAGCCACAGCAGATCTGTTGAAACAGCACAAGCGTTTCCTCTCTTGCTCCTTAATTGCCCAGCGCAAAACCCCTACCAGGGAAGCAATGCAGCTAATCAGATGACGACACACAAGCCAAGAGCTCAGGCATGCTCCCAGTCTGGTTTGCTGAGCTCTCTTTGCCTGCTGGCTCTCTCCTGGGTCTGCACATCTCAGCAGCGCATTTTGGTTTCTTCTCACGTACTTACGGGATGCCCACCACGGAAGGGCTTCAACACCTCCCAAGGACTAGTTTTATAAACACATGCATCTCAACACCTCCCTCTCCTCTGCCTCCTCCAGTCCCTCACACTTGCAGGGGCAATATACAGTTCTCCACGCTTTTTCTTCATGTGACAAGAGGTGCAGAGGTGGTGAAAGGCATGGTGACTCCTTCATAATGCCATGAGGTTTATGGGGATCAAGGAAAAAGTAATGTAGTCAGTGACATGGCTGAATTCTCCAAGAAGAACAGACTGGCTCTTTGTGTCCCAAAGGACACCAAAATCCTAGTTGTGTGCAGCCTAGAAATCTGCTGGCAAATCAGTGGCTGTGGGAACAGAATATATGGCACGCGCTTCCCTATGGATTTAATAGGACCATATACACCAAGCTGTGGAAACTTGAAGGTCACTGGACATTATTAGAGATAGTGATACTTAGATGATAATGTAAACTGCAATTAAATGTACATGAACTGAGGGCCTTAAGTGCCTTGCAGGATATACCTTAGCAACTGCGGGATGAATCCATGGCATTCTCTTGTGTTCTTTTTTTAAAAAGACACTCTAGGGCTCATTCCAGAAGTGTATCATGCAAAACATCACACACAGTTTTTCAGATGCAAATTAATTTAGACAATTTTAAATAAATGTTAAATAAAGCAATACTGGAAACATCCTTGACAATTTTAATTACGCTAGTGTTAGACACAATATGTATGAAGGCATAAAAATGTCAAAATCAGTATGAAAAAAATGTTTTCTATAGGCATTGTTTCCACACATGGCATGTTAGAAAGAATATCACTGTGTTGCAAAGATGGCAAAGGCTCCAGCTCTGAGGCAGGACAGACTCCCTGTAGTGGAAAGAGCAATGATTACAAAAGGCAAAGGGGAAAAAAACCTCACAGTGAAAGTTCCCTGGCTGCATCTAAGCCATCTCAATATGGATATTTTTGTGCCAACAAAAACTGGAAGGTGAACTCAACTTCCCTTCCTCACGCTGTTATAAAAACCCAATCCTCGTGCTCTTGGTTTCAGATGCTGTTTCTCTCATGCAGTGCCCTGCAGCAATACCCTTCCGGCAGTCCTATCCCCAGCCCCGAATTTAGCCTCAGAGCTTCATCAGCTCAGTCTTTTCTCATAGTTACTCTCACAGCCAGACTCAGTGTCTTTTGCCTCTTCTCCAACATCCTTTCCAAAATCCTATAAGATCAATTGGCAAAAACAATTACAAGCTCTTACCCGGCTGCCAAACACCCCTGTAAGCCTTTCTCTTCCCTCTTCCTTCCCTTACTCAAAATGCTCTCAGCAAAACCTTCTCCATTGCCCCTATGCCACTGCAACCTGATAATAAATAGTTTTGCTCCAAGACCCTGAACTGCCCTAGCTCACAGCTGCGGTCTTGAATATTCCTATAATCTCTTGTATTTTAATTTCTCTCCTCTCTCTCTCCTCTGTGCCTCCACCTCTTATTTTCTGCTTTCTCTGTGTACCACTTCAAGAGCAGAAAAGATCTGTTGTTCACATGTTGACTAATACTGCTTCTGCAAAAAAAGTTATTTATACGGACTGGAAGGCTTTTTTCTGATTAGCATTTTTGGGGAGGTTTTGGTATTGCTGTTTTTCTTTCCAAATAGATCTTTGAAAATTAGCTTAAAAAGACTACAAAAGTGAAACAGTTAAACAGAAATCACTTTAAAAAAACCCAAACCCCAAACTCTTTGGAAAGATTTTTCAAATATACATGTGGGCCAAGTTCTGCTAACCATCCAAGCAACTATATAACCTATGAGCGAGGAATGCATTTTCTAGCTTTTGTGTCAGGGTGGGATAATTCATCCTGCCTTGGTTTTAGGCACATAACCTAGGTTGCCCTTAGGTTATGTGCACTCTTTGACACACGGAGAACATACCCTTCCAGAATTAGGTACTCTGCATCACACCTTTCAGGATGCATCACATATCTAAGTACAGTGTGTGAATACCTGGAGTGTCTATTGAAATATAGAGCTCCTAAAGCATCCTCCATTGACAATGCTAAAAACAAGACTGCTTGAGCCTCAAGCCCCAGTCTTCATTTAGGACAGTTGTTTTGAGCCTGCCTTACCTATTTCAACAGTAAAATCATTGGCTCTGGTCTTCTTTTTAGAGGTAGATATACAGAAAGCTGATGTTACCGAAGAAAGAGATATCATTACAAAGTATTGTGCTGATGTTGCTGGTAACTGGTTACATACTGCTCTGGGCTGGAGAGTAGCTGGGGAAAATGCTTTGGCAGGGACCTAGGGGTGTTAGCTTTGTGTCCTGGAAGAGCTACTGTTCTTGGAGAAGAATTTGTAAGAAAGCAAAGTCAGAGCAACACTCAGGGTCTCTGTTTTCTTCTGGATTATCAGGCTAGTTGTATGTGGTCAGCAGGTCAGGAATCTGGCCCAAGCATTAGCAGCAGAGGCAGTGAAAGGCCGACTTTCCTCTGATATTTGACCCTACAGAACGTATAAAACTTCTGTTTATTTTCCTTTGCCTAGTAAGACACTTGTGTTCTGTTTATGCAACCACAACAATAGAAATTCAAGTAAAAACACAGGTTTTGCTAACAGATAATAAACTCTGAGATTATTCTATTCTACTGTCTAGCAACTGGAAAACAGGCAGCAGCTAGATTTGAATACCCACAAAATGCTAATAAGAATTTGGCATTTAGTCTCAAAATCACAGGGAAAGACCCGTCTCTGTTACAAACAGCAGTACGGGAAAGGATTTTCACCAGACAGAGGGATGATAAGCTTCCCAGCCTACAGATCTGCCTTAGCATTGTTCCTCTATCAGCAGCAAGATGAAGAGTGGGCAACAAATCACTGTTTCCCTTTATTACCTAATTGGAAAAGGATGGCAGCCTAAAGGGAATAATCGTATGGCAGTGTCAGGATACGACACTTTAATTAAGGGGATACGAGTCCCTCAAAGCAGCGGTCCCTCCCCACTGAGCGTTCCTAAAACGTACCTGGTGTCAAATCCTGCCCCATCAATGGTGGCTTCGTTCATTATTTGTAACAGCTTTTAAGGAGCTTGGAAATAAAATGCGTATTTCTCTACTAGTCATAAATCCTTCTTCACCTGGCAAAAATTGATTTTTCCTACTACTTTTACTCATAAAACTACTATCCTAGTCAAATTTACAGACTACACCCGCTGTGTTTTTATCATGGGGACTGTGGGAAGTCCAGAGCTCTCAGCAACACTGCTGCATCTTAAACTGAGCCCTGAGAGGTCTCTGAGCTTCCAGACAAATGCCTTATCAGGATATTATCACCACTGTTAAAAACAAAAGAAAACAAAATGACTGTTGATTTTCTGAAAAACCAGCTACGGAGCTGTAACATGACATTTCATTAATATTACTTGTACTGTATATATTACAAGCTCATCAAAGTAATTTTTTAGTTTGCTTGGGTTTTTTTGTTCTCTAAAGAGTATAATTTAATGTGAAGATTATTCTTTGCATTTCTGGATTTTTTTGTTGGTTTTTTTTTTTTAGTTTGTAAGTAAAATATCAAAAAGCTGGAATGAAAATATTCTACGGTAAAGCATTTTGAAAGGAAAAGAATAGTGTACCAAATTAATTATGTGACTAATCATAAGAACAAACTTTATATTTTTTTTTATATACCCACTAATTATGTTGTGTTCTTGATTCCTGAGCTCCAAAGCAGGGCTCTCCAAAAAGTGCTTTTAAACCAAGGTCTTAATAGTCAATCAGATGGAACAACAACTTCAGAGGAGAAGTCTGCCTCATGCTCAAAACTCTGACTGCACTGGAATAAGAAAATAAATGAGAAATCAAGAGTTTTAAGATTAAGGTCAGTGAAATCCTTCTACTTGCCTCATACCAATTGACTATAATGGACTTCGAGTCACAGGTCCATGTTGATAAAGCTCGTAAGAGCATGGTCAGCCACGGAGTAAGCAGGACCTATGTTAAGAGGAGCTGACCATGTTCAAATGCAATTTCTAGTCCCTCCTCCATCTGCAGTATGGCTCTGCCCATCAAGCAAATTCCAGAAATAAAAGAGAAATAGGGAAAAATTTCAGCGTGTGCAAAATTTCAAGAAATTTAAAAGACCTTTATACAACTTAAGAAACACTGTTTCAAAATCTAGAGATGGACTATCAAAATAGTAAAATCACAGCAATATTTATATCATTTTAGGTAACTTCTTTTCCATGGTTTCTATGACTCACTGATAGGAAAAACCCCAACTATTTTGTTTAGATAAAAAAGAAAGTTCTGTTTGAAACAAAGAAGCACTAGACTGTATTTCACTTTCCCAGAAATGTGAAGAGCAAAATAAAAGAGCTAGCCTCTAAAAGATTGGTTTTCTTACTTGTGTTTGTGTGACTCAGCTAGCACCAAAGGCAGTCTCCAAAATGGCTGCAAATGGTGATTGAAAAGCAGCACATGCCAAATACTAACTTACGATGGAGCAGTTTCCAAAGTGGGACACTACTCCTCTAAAAAATGTTTAGCGACCCACAAACAAAGGAAGCTGGACATCACTGTCAAACTGAAAAGCCGCCCATTCACTTGCTATCAGATTCACATTTTGGTCAAAGTAGTTAAGTTTCAGAAAGTCCCCTGTCCCTTTGCCTACCGGAGAGAGGCTTTCTAGGACATTTAACTAAGAATTTATTCCTTGAAACTCTCCATAGTTTTCATTCCATGCTCTGAAAAACAATCAACAATTTTATGCCATGGGGCCAGGATTGAGCTAAAGCATAATACTGCAGAAAGCAAAATTGATGGTGCTGCACCCACAGGAATAGCAGACGATGATACAGTTTAGATAGGAAGAAAATAACACGGTAGAATTGAAACCGCAGGTAGAATTTTAAGTAGGCTGAACGCAATATCTGAAACCATTTTTAGGCCGTTTCTATTAACACATCTCTTTAAAATATTCTTTAAGATGCTTCACTTTCAGGTCTATACAGTAACATTTAAAACTAACTCAATGTGTGTATGAAACTGCTTTGAAGTACATTACTTCTTTTATTGCCCCTTTTACTGCCATCCTTTTAAAATGCTTGCAAAATAAACCAAACTGAAACCACCGCACAAGGAAGAAATATTTATGATGGATGATTATCAAATATTATGATGTGAGCTTATAAGAACAATTTCTGTTAATTTCTTGGGAGAAAATATAAACATGGCTTGGGAAAAAAAAAAGACAACTATTTTTGCACTTCATCCAAATATAATACCTGCAGCAACGCTGCCCACAGCCCCATGCTGACAGGAGGCTGATGTTTAAAGCTGGATCATGTATGATGATCTGTATTTTATATTTTTATAGTTCAGGATTTAGCCTATGACTTAGGTCACACAAATCCATGACTGTATCTAGAGCGCCTTTATATTTGCTGGGGGAGGGGGTCTTGGGGAACAAGGGAATTATCTTTTTTACATTGTGTGAAAATTTAATATAATTATAGCCATGATAGATATGAGGGATGCAAGGTCTGCTGGGACAGTAAAATCTTTTATTAGAATAATTGAGGCGGTTGGAAAAGATACAAATTTCTGATACAGCACATTTTCCATTGTACCATCTATGTATTCCTTTAAAAATTTGTATAGATGATTACAGCTTTCCAACACAGGAGAAATTGCCTCATTATTGGTAAAATATTCAAAGTGATGACATACACAGCAATGTCAAATGTGGGAAATCAAGAAAGGGAGAAAGGGGGGGTGAAGGAAAAAGAGAAAATTATAGATGTCAGCTAACAGATTTTCAGTTCAAACCTCCTTTGCAGAGTAAGACTGGTAAAAACTTGCCCTTTTTCAAAACAATCACAAATGGCTGTAAGAAAAGACAAGATAAGACCATGGCTAAACCGAGGGGGGGAGGGAGGGAGGGTGTAAATCCTGTTGAACCACACCATAAAGTTACTACAACTGGAAAATCTGCTATTGTACAGACCAGCTCGTAATTACTGGGGCACTTCTGTGCAAACATAGAGACATTTTCACACCCACCAGCCCCTGCTGAAGTTGCTCACCCGGTAGAAGAGCAACCTGCTCTAGGAGAAACTCCTTTTTCTAGCACCAGGAGCCAGGCAAAACCGCCTTGCTGTTTTCTTCCTTTTCCCACAACTGTCAGTATCACGACTGATGTAATTCATAAGAAACATATTGTGACAATGGCGCTGAGCAACAGCCTTCTCTCTAGAAGAATGAAAAATTAAGAAGATCTAAATCCAGCTCAACTTCTTTGGTTATTTGGCTCTAAAATATAGAACAAGCCACATACGTTCATTTTAATAATGCATAAATGCTACTTCCTAGCTCCCAGGAGTTATTCCTTCTTTCATATGATCTCCCAAATTTGTAAGACATGAGCTTAATTTCTTTCTGTACTGAAAGTGCAAAGATTCTCTCTTAACTACCAATATATGTTGGGAGTATTTCTATCCACACAAGATTATATGAAGCTCTCAAACTATTCAGCCACCAGAACTTAATTCATTTAATGATTACATGCAGAACTGAACCTTTGAACCATTTCAATCAATTAGCTTTTAATTGTTGTTTAGCAACCCTGTAATAACTACAAATATTTTCCTGAATTCTGGTAAAGCTGATCTGCGATGTGTAATCTGGAGTTCATTGTCTCCACAAAGAATGTTTAAATATTGTTGGCACGTGTATATTTATAACATTATCTTCGGAGCAATTCTTCAGAAGGATTTTTAGACTGACAGTATTTATGGAAAGCTCCATGCATCCGAGTTTTGTGGACACTGAAAGTATTCACCAATTCACATTAAATTCAAAACCACGAGGGCCAGACCTTCAGCCAGAATAACTCAACCCAGCTCTATTGATTACCTGGCTGCTCATCTATCTGGCAAACATATACAGAAAGAGCATGCTGAAGACCTCTTAATTCTGCTTTTTCAGGACATTGGGTCATTTTGTTTTCCACATTTTGTTTTCAAATTTTCAAACATTTTGGTACAGAGGGATTAAAAAAGCAAAATTAATTTTCTGTCACTAACTTGACTGCACTGACAACTGTCACCAATTACAACTACATAACCTCCACCACCTGCCCACGGCTGCAGTTAAAAAAAAATAATCTAATCTATCCTGTTTAGATGTATGTTAGATTTTCAGCATCAAAAACTGCCTGGAAAATTTGATAGCATGTTTAGTAAGGAAGCATACACAAAAGGTGTAAGTAATACTTTCTTGTATCTTCTGATATCAGTGGCTCTAGGTTTCAAAACCCAGAGTACCCTCTTCAGCTCCTTCAACAGACTTTGCATTAATTTTAGAAATAAAAGTAAATAGCTTTGAGTGAAAGAAGAAAGTCCAAAGTACAGGTTTATTGTGCTCTATCAGTAGTAATTAAAATGTGGAAGAGTTCAAAATTATGATCATAAATTTTGAAGAAGGCAAAAAAGAAAATCACCTGCAGACGCTTCATCCAACCTCTGCAACTGTTTAGGGTTGCTTACACAAACCCAAAAGATGTTCTACAAGAGATGGCCCCGTTTTCCCTAATTAAGATCTTCAAATTAGTAACCTAGGTGCAAGAAATTACTTCCAAAGCAAATCCAAACCATCGAATTTCACAGCTTTTTTTTTTTTTTTTTTAAATCTGCATCTCATATACAGGCATGTGGAAAAAAAGAAAATACATTGTTTTAGCAGTGCCTAAAATGGAAAGTTTATACCTACTCAGAATTCAGACATTTGAAGTTTTAGATCAATGAATATGGTGACAGCTGCTAGTTAGGAGAATCCTGCAGTGCCGATTAACAGATTTGGCATCCTACCCCACACAAACCTTAACAGACCCAGGAAGACCTCTTCTTCCCATGTAATTTGCCTGGAGGGGATTGACTTGTTCATATTTTGGTACTTATCTTTGTAAGGCCTACTTCTGAGGTGCTTGTAAAAGCACCATCTGATGCCATATGAGCACCAGCTTGCCAAAATCCCTGATCAACATGAATACCTTCACAACCTTCAAAATTAAAACTTCACTGGGGTGAGAGAGTCCAGGAATTTATTGCCTTCACACAGGAAATGAGGAGGCATTTTCGAACTTCAGGGAGAACTTTAGGTTTTAAGCTTCAGTAATTCAGGATAATTCTTCTCCTCTTTATTGCAAGCAACCCATTCTCCTCTTCATTGCAAAAATTGCCTAACCAAGACATATTTAATTCTTTAAGGGTTGCAGTTTCGATCATGTATCATAATGGTTTTGGAAACAGCTTGAAGGAGTCATTTTGAAGAGACACAAGAGTTTTAAAAAGGATAATGTATAGATTATTTGAACTATAGTAGACCGATGAGTAGACCAAGCAACTTTTAGTAAGACAGAAGGGTAAGGCAGCGTGAAGAACATACCACAATGTTCAGCACATGAAGGAAGTTAAATCATTATGTACCTATTCTGCACGTCCAAGATGAAGACTACTGCTGTCTTTCAAGACTGTCAGGTGTAAATTTATTTACTTACAATGGCTCTGTGATGAAGGATCATTCTGAACAACAGATACATGTTAAGTTCAAAAGATAGCTGAATCAGCAACTGCAAAGCAGGAGCATACGGTGAATGAGATTAAAAAAATACCCATTACCAATAAAACATCTTGGAAGATCTACAGCAAAGCAGTTTAACAGAATTCAGTGGTACAATACTGATTTGAAACGAGCAAATAAAAAAGATTCCAAGTTAGCTATCTGAAGTTCTCATATAAAATGCATATGGTCTCCAAACTACCACATCAGGGTTCATCACTTTGCTTAAAAAAATTATTATCTCCTTACTAATTTAAATATTGGTATATTGTGTGCCATTTTGTACCTTCAAAGAGAGTGCCAGTTAATTTTCTGAATTTTTAAAGATGTTTATCATTCTTTCTGTTGTAACTGATTTCTTTCTCCCCAATAAAACTTCATTAGGGTTATTAAACAAAGGAAAACTTGTATTTGCCCCTGTAATAAGTAATTTAGCAAAAGAATTTTGCTTCAGCTAAAATGGATGTGTGCTTGCTATGGCTTCAGCTAAGATGGGTGTGTGCTTGCTATGCGATTGGAAAATGGATAGTGTTAGATAAGATATCAGACGAAAGCAACAGTTGGAAGTATCGAACCGTTGCAAAACAAGGGGTGGTGTGAATAGCTAAGATAACTGCAGAAGTATAAAGAACAGAGAAGCCACAAGAAGGACATGGTGATAAAGACTTCAAGCCTCTCTACGACGACCACCAGGAAGACTGCTGAGGAAGCATAGCGCCTGCGCCGCTAGGAGGGAGGGGGCACGTTCGGGGGTGGGTTGCATTCCAAGAACTCATTGATTATGTAATTGGGGATGGGTTGTGTTCTGAAAACTTATTGATTATGCAAATTATTTTCGAAGAAGAAACGTGAATAAGTATAAGGAATACAAAATAAAAACAAGCGTTTGTAAAGGAAAAAACGAACCACAGGAGGAGAAATCCCCTGTGTAACTCCCAGCGCAGTAATAAATATTCTTTGCTCCGCCAAATTTGCCCCTGACTAAAATTCAATACAGTGAGCGTGCTTCTCTCACCCCTCTACTGTAGCACTGTATTCTGGCAAAATGTGAAATGCGTGTTTGCCACTACTAGTATTTTGATATTTAAGGTGAGCCAGAACTGCAAAATTATTATTTAAATCACGTAACAAAAGCAGAAGAAACCTAAGCAATTACATGACTTCTTGATTACTCTATTGTCTCTTCCTCTTCTACAAATCTATGTTGCTTCAAATCATTGAAAAACAGGAGCCCAAGTGTTAGGTTCAATCTTTAATTGTTCGCAGTAAAGAAACTGGTATCAAAAGAAAATAAAGGCAGGAGGCAAAATGTCAATCAGGCTGATGTATCTTATGGCCTTAACACAGCAAATCTCCTAAGCCCTAGTGAATTCTTGATCCTTTTCAACAAAATGCATTTATTATTGCTAGCCTGTGTTAGGAGTGGCCCTTTCCTACTAGTGGTACTGGCTTTGTAATTCTAATTCTGCCCTGAAGGACTGCTGCCTTTCTGTTGATGGACTTTATTTTTTAATCTCTACAAATATGACCAAATGCTGACGAAAGATTTTCATCTAAAAATTCAAGTTTAAGCGAAATTATCTATTACAGTTCATCTATATAGATATATGCCTACTTTGAGAAGGAACAAGCTATATATGTAAGAACTACATCTAACCTCCTGATCACAGATCACAGGAAGGATGAAACCTTGTAGATCTTCAACAGGGACTCGGGCACTGTTTTGCACCTCTCATATTTCAGCCAGTTTAAAGCTGTCTTTATGATTATCTTTACAGATTACACTTTCCTTCAAATGTACATAAAATAGTATGAATATCCCTCACAGCTAAGACAAAGCAAACCAGAGTGAGAACACTTAAACAACTCTTTCCCTAATACAAACATTATACAGCCAAAAACTGCTAAGGAGGTAACATCAGCTTACCCTGTAGCTGATTGCCTATTTTACCCAAAAGCGTTTCCCTTCACCGATGCTCAGATTTGATAGAGAAACACTTGCTAGTGTCACTAACTGCAGAACACCGTATAAATACCTGTCCATCAGGAGATTTATGGTGGATAGAATTAGTTGTAGGGCAACTGTCTTGCCAAGAACATGCCCTATTGCAGCTTGAGTTGGACAAAATATATCTAGAACAAGCTACTGACGATCTTTTAAATACACACTGATTTGAGCAAACAAATCTACCATGTCTGTAAGAAAACTCCCCGGGAAGAAAAAGTGCATCCTATTCGTAGCTTAAAAACTTCCAGGTATTTCGTTCACTTCTAAATAACACATTCACGATGCTACAGTTGGTCATTTTACACATAAGTTTAGAACAATCAGATCCTGGTCTCACACTCCAAAACACAATGACAATAATGGTGCTACTGCTAAATAACTTTTTTCAAGCTCAGTGCCTTCCCTGCCGGTCCTGTACGGTTCCTCAGGGGTGCCAGAGAAGTCTCTCAACCAGCAGACAGGATTCATTTTAAAGTACACTTATAAAAACATCAAAATAAAAAAACCCAGCCTCTAGGTAATTTCTGTTTTGTTCACTAATCTATTTTGCACTGGAGAGCAGAAAAGCATAGTTTCCAACAGAGAAGGAGAAACATGGTTTCAGGAGAGGAATGAGGAACATAAAATCATGGTTACCACAGTAAATCTCTAAAGAAGGTAAGACTGATTTTTGTCTCTCAAACAGAAAAGGGAAAATCTCTTACAAAAAGAAACCAGAGTTACGCAGACAAGACACTTTAAAAAAAATTAATTATTTTATAATTCAAAGGACAATTACTTTAAGAGTTTTGAGATACACAAGCATCCAGTTTCTCAATGATAAGAGCACTATTATAGTCAATCCAACTACTGCTACTCCCTGTATGAGCATCACCCCTCTCACTGGTGTATGGCCTGATTAAGTTTATAGCATTTAAGCAGCTAAATATAAGGAAAATTTCAATTTTTGCTAACTAAAAATTGCAGGCTAGAATCCTTCAGATGGTATAAATGATAACATAACCCCTGAAAATCCAGGAAGATTCATTAACTCAATACCACATAGGACCTGGCTTCTCTTCTTCACAGTTCAACAGATTTTGTTTCTTTAATGCGACTTTTCAGAGTAAAAATTTTCCTTAGATTTAGCTGCTGCAATAGCCAGCTCTTGCAGAATTAAAGATACAGCCAAATCATGAGGGACTATGCCAAATTCTCCCCAGTTTGAGGCAAAGCCTCTTTTGCGAATTAGAGGAACCTACTCCAGGTACTGTTGCTCTCCATCGCTTGCAAAAAGCTTCTCATAGGAAATAAGGAGATGTTCCTTACACTACAAAAATGTTTTACACTTTTTCTATGGAATTTCAATGAGATTTAGTTAAATTATGAAGTGTTACAAATAACCCTCATTTTGCTTCTTGGGAAAACATCAGCATTGTAGCTAAATGAGCAACATAGAAATGACACTTCTAGTTTTCACACTTGTTTTGTGACCTACATAACCTCTAAGTTTTTTATTTGGTAACAAAATACATAGATGATAACGAATTTAAAGAATTAGGAATTAATGACTTGGGAAGTCAACTTCCATCACAATTCCGGTGGAATTCAGCACATTAACCCCTTAGGTCTTCTGAAAATCTTTTCCATTATTCTTTAGACCAGTCTCTCCATACTCAAAAACTGAAAATCCACGGAAGTGTCCTCTAGGTCAGCCATCAAAATATTAAACAGGAAAGAATGTGCTCTACAGTTCAGAGTAACAGACCGAATCAAACCCAGTCAGAGCAGCTGTTTTCACACCTGCAGCTGCACTTGCTTCTGTCAAACTGAGAATGATTCCTGTAATCAAGACATCCAAGGATGTATGGGTCTAATTTGGTTTTTAAAATAAATTCAGTTATTTGAAGCCTAGCTTTATTAACACATTCTCTTTCAATTTTTATCAATTATTTAGAAAATACACCTAGGAAAGGTAGGGATCATTGTTGGGGATGTGGAGGGACTTTTATAATTGACAGCATTATTGCAGGGAAAGATGATAAGAAATCATGGGGTAAAAGATAGGAACAAAATACTACAAATTTCAATTTTTCAAATATAAAGTACAAATATCAGGTGCATACAAGAACAATGTAATTATTACTACATCATTTAAATTTATTCACTATTAGCTCTCCTTGCATCACCTAAAAAGTCAGCAAGATTCTGTGGAGTTGCAGAAATATAATTACCAAGATCAATTCAATGCACCACGCTATTAACACATTATTATAAAGAGGCGGCAATATGAAAGCATCTCATAGACAGGACTGTATTTTGCAATTCATAGTGCAATTAGGTCTAAGTCTGATTCAATAAATCTGGTCCTAAGTGGAATGCAAATTCTGGATGTCTTTGTCCTTAGATATAAAGGTCAGTTGTGTAAGTCAGAATTAAATTCACTGAGCAATTAATAGGAGAAAGCTCTCTACTAAGATATAAGGGCTTTTCTAGCAAGCAAAGCTGACACTAATAGCAAGTATAGTTTAAAAACATACAAAACCTGAAACACTGATACTTAATGTTTTTAGTCAAAATATTCCTTGACATTTCCTTTCTGTTCCTCTTTTCTTGTTTGACTTTATTTGTATGGTGACACAGACTTACACCAACAATGCAAACCTGGAAAGCTGCATCAAAATTTGCTGCGCCAGGGCTTAAAACTAAGAATCCTGAATTCCTATGTTGTGTATTCTAATGTTTGGAGATACATGTCTGAAAACTAAATAGGCATATTAATGATCTTTTCCTAAAAGCTAAACTATCAGTCCTGTGAACATCTAAGTATAGTCTTTAACTCCCGAAGAAGTACTTACGATACTAATTTTGAGTGTAAGTATTTCAGCAATGTATTTGACCATTTTCTTTACATCTTTACAGACAGTCCTAATTCATAGCAGCAGCACCAAATGCCACACATGTACTGCATTTATTGGAAGCTGTAGCTACGTTCAGCCATGTTTCATCCTCCCATTCAACTGTTCTGGTTGCATCAAGAGGTCCACTTTGTAAAGCTTGAATAATTAGTAGTTAATCAGCAGTCAGTTCTCAACCACTAATGACATAACATCCCCAAATCAGATCAGATCATATTCATACCAGATGACCCTTAGCCATGTACACATTAAATATATGAATGAAACTGAATTTTCTGCTTGTTTTTTGTTTGGGTTTTGTTTTTTTTTTTTGGACTCACAAATGTCCCCTGCTAGACAGCACAGAGAGAGCTGGTCTATTCAGGCTCATTCCTGAAACACCCAAGTGATACTTATAAGTAGTTATCTACTATTATCAATCATTACCACCCAATATTTGCTAGCACAACACAATTAAACTACTCAAAAACAGTGAATGCTTGATGTTGCTCAATTTTTGTATTTTGTCTTTTACAGCAAAACACAAACCCAATACGTTAAATAAATCAAACCCTGAGAAAGATCTTCCGAGACGTTGAAATTAAGCATTTAAATGTTTCCTTCGGATTTGCATGAAATTCATTCAGTGATACTAGGATGAGGTAAAACGTGATGTGACTTCTCTATCTTAGATGTGAACAAAACACTCTCTCCAGTATTTTTTCTTCTCAAAAGACCATAAACAAGCCTTTTGCTCCCCTTTGTACCTCATTCCTCTCACGCATGTAAAGCTACAACATAACCCAAAAAATGACCTTCTATCTGAGTTACATCCCCTGGCTGAAAATCCGTTTACCACAGAGACAAGATGTCTCCTAAATTCAGTGAGAAAAATAAGGCTGAAAATGGACACTTTAAACAGCAAATTGAATTTTATATGGCCTGAAGACTTTTCAGCTTTATCAGGTAGGAATGTTGTTTTCAGCAAATATTATAATGATATTCTTAAGCAGTCTCAGTGACTCAGTGGTAAGTCTCTGTATTGCCGTGTGGGCCGTTTGAATTTGAATTCTTCTTCCCCCTGGGTTGCCGCTTTCGGATTCTTGTGCCAAAATAAAGCCCCAGGTTTTGCAGGGGAGGAATTTATTGTGTAGCCCCAGGTTGCCACGCTTGCTGGGGGAGGCTGTGTGGGCCCAGGGCTTGCCTGAAGGGGGTTTATGCTAAAAACCACCATGGCAGAACAGCGAGTACTTTAGGGCCTTCACGAGGAGCTCAGTGCAAGGAAAAAAAGGCAGAGTTTTGTTTCAAATTCAACTCTTTTTCTTTTTTTTTTTTTAATACAATGTGTTTACCAATTGCCAACTACAAAAGGGAGCATAAAGAGTCAGACCAGCCTACCCTCTCTTAAGCTGATAATATTTTGTTCTCCAAGAAATGCTTTTATTGAGCGTCCTGCTGGGGCGAGCGTATTCAGCAGCTCCGGAGGTGCTAGAGCTTGAGGATTAGCACCTGAAACAGCTTCACTGCCCACACTCAGCTTCCTCCCGAGTCTTGCAGTCCCTCTCCTGCACCCTACATCTCTCAGGAACCTCACCGGTGTGGGGGTTCAGCATTTTATCATTTGTTAAATGTGGCATGGACATTATTATGCTGTTTGCAAAGATGACAGAAACCATACTGGAATATATACATAGGACCACAGCCTCCACAAAACAAGGGCTAACCACTGACCTTTCTAGACTCTCAGCTGGATTACTGCACTTGAAGATGTGGACTAAAGCTATTGATGTTAAAGGACAGACAAAAGCAGAGACAAATTAAATACAAACTGAATAAACGGGGGTTCAGACAGGAGTAATTTTTCTCCTCATACGTGACAAGCAAAGCAAGAAGTAGTGAAACCAAACTACAAAAGCAAAGATTTGTGCTGCACCTCAGGAGAAACTTTGGAGTTATCCCAGGCAGAAACAAGCCTTTGCTGACTACACTGCTCCTTTGGCTGAAGGCATTCAGACAGGTGCCTTATCCAGTTTCTCTCCTAAAATATACCCTTTGGGTTTTAAGTTTATTTGGAAGCTAAATCTAAATTAATACTATAATCTCGGGCATTACAAAATGATGAGAATTGCAGTGTCACATGAGGCTTTGAGGACCCAGACATCAAGACTCTACAGAAACTGGTCCAGTCTGGTCTCGATGTACCCTGTGTAGGTCTGAAATGACTGCCTGTGAGCCCAATGCAGTGGGAGAGACTGGAGAGCAGGTACTACAAACCCCAACCTCCAGGCAAGGACAGGATCTAGTCACAGCCACACAGGTCAAGGCAGCAAGCAGAGAGACTGATGTCTCGAGAATGGCGAGACATACCAAAAAAGGGAGGCAGATACCATAAAACAGATGCAAGCAAAGGCAGCTGTGAGAGCTGCAACTCTTACCCACTTGATCCTGGGACTGCTGAGTACATAACTGATGGAAATATTTTAGAAAGTACTAGAAATAATAGTAATCAAGACTTACTGTTTAACTTTAAACTCAGCATCTTATTAGATGTTCCCACATCGAGCAAGGCAGCTCATTTTTCATTTGGGCAGGAGAAAGGGAGTGGTGTGAGAAGTAAATAACTACAGCACTTCAGCTGCACCGCTCAATGTTCAGGCCTTAAGTAGCTCAAAAAAAGTCTCCATAGAAGCTTACATACAAGCATGCAAACATCCCTATTCTTCTGGAGACCATGTGCATCCTAAAGCAAAGCCTGCCCATAAGTGGATAAAGCCAGATTTACTCAGTAGCTTGTAGAATTGAGCCATTCAAGCATAATCCACAAATAGTAGTCTAGAAAGTAAGGCTTATTCAGTTTTACACATAGCATGCACTATCATTTCTAAAACAACATTTTAAAAAATCTCTCTAATTTGCTGCTTACACTGCAATTTCTGAGCTATTCCATATATGCCAACAGAAAAGTCAGGACATTTGTTGGAAGCACTTCATGTTTGTCAGAGAGCCCTTCTAAGCTGCACACTAAGACACTGCTGCTCTTCCTCATAGTCTCTTCCTTGTCTTCTTCCTACCTTTAGCAGGGTAGTACATTAGGGGCAGATCTACACAAGAAGCTTCTTTGCCAGAGAGCAGTGAAAAGGGATGATCCTGTGGATGAGCAAGTTGGGTTGAACAGATGGGCCCATTTCCTGCTTGACATTAGTCCAGCCTATAGATGAAATAGCGAAAGTTTTATATCTAAAGGGGGGCAGAATTTGCTTTTTGTTTTGCAGTCAGAAAAAAACCCTCCAGAAATTATTTATTTTCAGAGTGCTACAAAACTTGTCAGCAGAGGCAGAAGTGGGCACTGTAGGAGGGGAGGAAGGGTGTTAAAGTAGTCCTGCATGAACTTTCTTCAAGATGTTGAAAAAAATTTAGAAAGAAAACAGATGAAAACCAAGTGAAGGATTAGTTTAGCATAGATGTTTCTGTGCAGCATCTGTAATTTCATACCCATCCTAGTCAGTGGCAAAGGTACACTCATTACCACA
This sequence comes from Anarhynchus alexandrinus, assembly GCA_008711295.1. NCBI lineage: Eukaryota > Metazoa > Chordata > Aves > Charadriiformes > Charadriidae > Anarhynchus > Anarhynchus alexandrinus. The sequence goes on along the minus strand of VUYV01000016.1, from coordinate 4,876,394 downwards.
CACTGAAGAACTGTGATTGCATGTTAATGGGCTGTCTCCCTGATTAGGCTGAGGTTACAGTACTGAAAGCTGGACCTCCCACTGACTGCAAAGACTCCTGACCAGTAACTCAGCAGCTAGAATAAAACCAGCTCATTGTTAGGCTTGCAGTTGATGAGGGCCTTTTCTCCTATAACCACCCCGAGAACAAAGAAAAGTGATCAGGCTGGAAAAATAGACCAGAAAAGAAAGTACACTATATATTCTGTAGTATGGGAAGCAAACTAGGTAAACCATTTGGTTCAATTAAGACAAGCCAATATGGGAGCAACTTCATTATCCAATTTGGATCCCAAACCACAGTTTTATTTGCTGATATTCTCATGCTCTTAGCTCCTGGGAACACTAAATTAATCTCTCAGGTCCATATTCAATAAAAGCTCCATCCTGTTTTGGCAAGACTGAGGTTTCATTTTTATTTAGTGTATTTGATGAGGGTTTTGGTAGAGCAGAAGCAAAGCAGAGTGTTTAAATGAATACTTTAATATTCCTTCCCCATGGCCCACGACCCCATTTCTGCCCAGCCCGGGGCCATCAGTCCCTGCCCCAGTAGGATGCGCGCGTCTCCAGCCTTGCCCAGCCTGGGGGCTGACATCCCAGCCTGACCTCGGCCCATCCCCATGAAGGTCCCACCTGATGCCCTGGGGCAGGGACTTCCCCCCCACCTGCCCCAGCAAGTCCCTGGGCCTTGCTGCACCCTGACTCTTGCAGACTGTCATGTGTGAAGCACACAGAGCTAGGAGGATCATAGCCAAAGCTGTTCGTCTTCCCCTGTATCACATTTGAAACAAGATTTTCACTATTTCACTACTACAAAAAAAGGAAACCATGGAACATAACTCTGTATTTATGGAAGAACAGTGACAGGCAAAGAAATGCAAAGTCCATAAATCATAGGGCTCAACTCATTTCTGCATCCCAAAGCTGTTTGCTTCACGTGAATTAAAGATTTGCCTCTCTACAAGAGAAATTAGTTTCTTTCCCCTGGTTCCTACTCTCCCCCGCCCCTCCTACGTGTCTCCCTTCCCATTCCCCATGCCCCATCTGGCTCCGTGTGTGGAGCAGAGCAGCTCCTCCAGTGCCAGGATCGGGCAACCCAGGAAAGCTGAGGGCTGAGACCTAGCAGCACCCAGCAAACGCCCCGCCAACATCAGCCCGTGGGTGCACCAAACCTGTGCATGGTCCCTGCCAGAGATGTGGGAGGAGACCTCCATTGCAGGGAGGACAGGAGCTAGACAAGGATTTTCTTGTCAAATTTTGTTCCTCTCTGAATTTTTCTTTTTCTTACTTCAAAAAGAGCAAAGAGAATGGCAGATGGAGGTTAAAATTAAAACAACAGGTTTGTCACAAAAAGCTTGCAGTTTTATATGACACACTACAAACCAATTATTCACATAGGTGAAAACATGGGATGACAATGACCAATTGTATTTAAACAAAAAAAGAGGCAATAAGAAAAAGGCAGAGCAGCAAGCCTGTTTATTCCTTCTTTTTTTTTTTATTTTAAATCAGAAGCTGTTTCATCTGTACCAGCTGAGATCACAACAAAGCTTTAGTGATGACTTCAGTATCACCACTGACCTGTGAGAATTATATCGCAGAAAATAGGATTTTAGTTATTAAATGAAGTATTAACTTTCACAGATTAGAACCAGGAAGCTGAGAAGCTAGACAAAATAGTCATTCAGAAGAAATCCTAGGGTTTCTTAATGGTCAACAGAAAAACATTGGCCATAAGCAACGACAAAATAACCATCAGCTAACATATGCCAAAATCAGCCAGGACAGTCGAAAACTGGAGGCCATCTACAAGAAGAAACGAGTGAAGCTGGCTGACCAGCTGGACAGACCTCTATTTACAGAAAATACAAAATCAAGTTATAAAAAAAGGCAAGTCCTGTATGCCCCGACTGTTGAATCTGCAAAAGCCCTCTGTATAAATACCTTCCCCTTATCTAAGGAGCTCAGTTGGCACTGCATTATTCACACTTTTACTCCTCACTCCGTGGGAATCGCTCCAGAGAGCCGGCCAAACCTTAAGGCAACTGTGGAGCAGAGGGGACATAGCAGAGAATGGGCAGTTGAGATAGAGAGAGACAGCACACGAGTGTGAATGGCATATTCTCTGATTTCCTGTAAATCTCATCACTCCCCGCCAGGGCTCTGACGAAATCTTCTAAGAACCAACAGAGCTACAGCAGTGCTGGCATGGAGGCACACCTTCAAGAAGGTGAAGCAGCAGTGCAGATGCACCAAAGCGCGTGACGCAGAGGGAATAAAACCCAGCAGCTCCCGTAGAATGGTCATACACCTTTGCAGTGAGTGCCACACAACGTATACAGAGAAAAGCCTGTCTATTCATAGCAGTTTCTTGCTGTGCCATGCCTAATTTGGAGCGTCCTTGCCTTGGCTCACAGTCCAAGCCCTGTATATGTCAGTGGAGCACTTTGAATATTTACGGCTCTTTGTAATTCGTTAATAGCAATGAGACAGATCTTTTTGAGGAGCAAGCTGCTGTGACTGAGCAGTTTTTAAACAGAGAAATACATGCAAAGAATTTGCTTGCAGCTATTCAACACTATGCTCAAACACAGCAAATTTGGGAAATGCTGTTTAAAGAGTGGAAGTGAATCACTTTTAACCAGCTGTTGATGAATTGATATAACATCAACTTTATATTAATAACATTAAAAAATAATGATTGCTAGACTGATGGGCCATGAATAGGTGATTACTGATGATTGCAAGAATACGTTTCAGTGATGAACAGTAGATTAATAGAGGAAAAAAGTTAATAAGCACAAAAAAGGATAAAATTGCTTATGAAGATAAATGATGGCTTCCTTTCCAATGGAAAATACAATGTTACAAGAAATACAGGATACTTAGGATAAATATTACAAATATACATGACAATTGGCCTCTACTCTTAAACAGCTACCCAGACCTGATGCTGCTGTACCTTTTGCTTATACAGCCATGGTGAAAGGCTTACAAGGTCAGCCCCTATTTAAACCACGCTTTTTCTATGCAGCTAGGAGGCAGAGCAAAATTTTCTTCTGTCACCTTCGAGACTTTGCTGTCCCTCCCTTAACCAGCAACATCTCAGTTTTGTTCTCCTCTGCATTACGCCCAGGTGGAGCAAGTAGACAGAACAACCACACCATCTCTGCAGCTTTCTATCAGCACAGTGTCCCTCCCTGTGACATTCAGTTGCTGTAAACCACCATGTAAGCCTAGGAAAAAAAAAATCTCCATATTAGCCGAGAACCCAGCTTTCCTCCTCCTCTTCAGATAGTCTGTGCAAAGTGCCTGATCTTCCAGCACACCAAACACCATCATAATGGTTCCATCAAACAGGAGTGCTCAGCCCTGGGCAAATGGTGTCTTTACATCCACTTTTACATGCCTAACCCCCCACAAAGACCTACGCACTTGGCTTTAGACACTGAAAATTGAAAAGGGACTTCAAATAAACAACTAGCTTGGGCGGGGAAAATACCTAAGGATTTTGTTGCCAGTTTTAGAAGAGTGAGCTGACTATAAAGGCATTGCCTCAGAACAAAATAATTGCTAGAGAGAAAGTGGGAGGATAAATGTGAGACTCCAGCAACACTGATGACAAACGGGGTAACACGGCAGGCTTTTAAGACTTCAACGATGAAATTAAAAAGAGTAGCTTAAAAAAGTGGAAAAAGGGTGAAGGTATTGAGAGGAATACTGGGAATCAGGGTTTGGTAAGATGATCTGGGTAAGGGAGCTGTGGCTGCAGAACGAGTGGTAGCTCAGTCAAGCAACGGGCCGGGCATTGCATGGCTGAAGGGTCGGCACTTCAAATCAGAAGCTGACACTGTTGAGTAAGCACTGAATTTCTGCACTTTCTTTTAGCTATATTGTGCCCTTAGCCCATGTAATTATTAAACGTGAAATCAAAAAGATTGAAGTGCATGAAACATTTACACACGCACACATACACATGTATGTAATTTGTCCTATGGTTAGAAAAATGTCTTGGAGCTTCAAAACTAAATCTTCACAAAGCATTTTAAAATTCACAAAATGTAGACTCACTTCATCACGTGAAACGCCTTGGGACAGAAAATAACACAGGAAAAACAGCTTGAGGTAAATATTTTCAAAGTATGAAATGTGCCAGAACTGGGGAAATGTCTTAATCTCCAGTGGTGGAAATACACCAAGTGAAACACTTTGATATTAAAACAACTAATGTTTTTAGGACAGAACAAGTTTCCCAGTAGTATATTAACGCAAAATTATGCACTTTGAAATGGGAAGTGATTAAAAATATACAAAATAAAACCAAAGCATAGGAAAGCTTTTTTGATGGTAAGATCAAATTAGGAGTAATTTTTATTGCACTTGGAGGGAAAACTGTATTAACATCCATTAAAATCTATAGTAAACTGATTACCAACGATTGCTATAGTTTAAATATGCACTTTGCTGACTTCTGAAAAGTACACATCAGAAATTAATCCAAAACACCCTCAGAGTGCCTGGGCATAACGCCTTAGCGATGGATGGATGGATAGAGAGTTTTACACCTGCAGCCTGCTGCAGTGGTTGCTGCTAGATAGCGGCCACAGTGGAGGCGTAAGTCACCCATCCATGCAGATCCAAACTGCCTAAAGCAGTCTGGCTGCCATATGCTACAGAGGGAATCCATGTGTCTGTATCATGACCTTCATTGGAATAACCAAGCACTTGCAGAATTTCCTTAAATAAAAGGAAAAGCGTGTGTCTGGCAGAGACACACGTATGTAGTACTGAGCACACACCCCTTGCAGGCTTCTGCAGCTTCACCCAACCTCCCATGGAGGGAAGCACCACAACCCAGCCCCACCACGTTACCCAAGATAGCAAATACATCCTTTAGTATGTGACTTGACTTGTGGTATGTTAAGCAGAGACAAGAAACTTTGGAGATTTGCAAATACAGTACAAACCCTGCCGATATTCCTGATCGATTAAACTATGTCTCAGTAAGGAGAGAAATGGCTTAAATAAAATGGGCATCTCTGGGTGCATGGGAGATCTGCTAAGGCGAGCTGTGCAGTTTACATATTCTTTATCATGTAAGTCTTGCACTGACCCATATTCTTTATCAAAATAATATCCTTATGTTAAAGCTATCAGAGCATCACCCACAAAAAGGTCCACTAAGATACAAGATGAATCCTTTAGTATGGAAATTTTCATGTGACCTCACTGTTACTTGTGTGCAGAACTAACTTGGAACAATTCCCCAAAATACACTTAAAGGCAAAAATATATTTTTCCATACAGTTGCAGAGGGACTTTACATAAAATGCCGCCTTGTATACTTTCATCACAATTAACCAGTTGCATCACACTGTTTAAATGCAGGTTATGGATCAATGCAGCCAAATAATATGAGACCAAAAATTTCAATGTCACAATTACTATTTAATCAATTTGCGGTGCCTTGTTCTCCAGCAGCCACTTAAAATTCAGGGAACAGGTAGAGTCTTAAACTGCTGAAAGAGTAATTACCACTCTGACTGGGTCCCGAACATAATGCCACTCTACTGCATTTTTCTGACAAATATATATAGACATTTTCACAGATTCAGTGACATTTTCTTTTCTTTTTTTAAATACTCTGTGTGGGCAAGAAAAGAAAAAAGGTTGCAGTATAATTTATGATACCATTTAATATCAATACTACAATACAAATGAAGGAATTTTAAAAGAAAGTTGCAATGTTTCTTCCAATAAGTTCCCCCTTTGTGTTATCCGTAAGCCATATTTTTGATATTCACAAGGCAAATGAATGGTTTTCCTTTCTGACAGAAAAGGGGGAACTCAAAGCACTGTCAACTAAAAGATTAAGAAACAATGACGATATATTTTAAAATTCTGAGCTTAAATAATTAAAGACTAAAATTAAAGAGTCCCCACTACAACAGGGAAAAGTCTGAGCTAAGATATGTAGAAGAGATGGTAGGTGAATAAGGATCTCAACACATGTATGTGTTTTACCATATGCCTAAGAATACAAGAGGCAAGATAACAGTTTATAAATGCAATTAAAAAAATCAACATGTTAACTGTAGCAATCCACACAGCAGCCATGCCTTGGGTACTGCAGAAGTTCCAGCTGTTTCGTAAAGGCGCATCAAGGAAAGATATAAAGAAGGGTCAGAATGGTCAAAAACAAGCTTTTATGACTGGGGAGGCAGTTGCAGGCTAGAATTCTCCAGCTTGGAAGTGAAATGGCTGTTAAGAAAGTGGTCAATAAAATCACAGAAGAGCACAGAGAAGACAAGTAGGTGACAATTATTCCCACAACAAAAGATACAGAGAAAACAATTTAAACAATCCTAGTTCGCACAGCATGCACTTTTTATTTTAAGTCATGCTGTTGCATTGAACCAGGCTGAATCAACTTAACACATATCAAGTAGAGGTGTGCAGCTGCATTCTGCGTGAACACGACTACCAAGTGTGGTGCATGAAAATTCTTTACTTTAGATCCTTGTCCGACTCCTCCTCACTGGAATGGGAGTTGGACCATCAATAGAAAATTGTAGGCTGAGTCGTTGAATCATGACAGCAATCAGCTACATTTGGAGAGCACTTCCATACATAGTGTAGCAGGCAATATATGGCCAATACAGTATTTAAATGGGCATGTTCTCTCTGTACAGGCATAGATAGACACAATGCCAAGATGAGGTGCAGATGCCCAGTTATACAATCACACCCGCAGGCTAGTTCTCTCTATGTAACATTTCATAAGATGCAAAACCATAATTTTAGATTGGGTTTACATTAGATAACACAGCTTTAAACTGACTTCGCACTAGAGCCCAAAGAGCAAGCATGGTATTGATATTGGATGTTCCCACCTGAATTTGATTTAAAATTTGTGGGTTCCACACATTGATGAAACTGTTAGGTAGTTATTTACTACTATTCGTAATTGATGCTGACCTGGGGACAAGTGTTAATGTAAGAAGCAAAGGGTTGAGAAACGCAGAGACCAACCAACAAATTAGAAGAACCGCATTAACTGTATTTTTTTATTCTAATATTTCAACCACTGCTAATCTTTAGAGACTCCATTTTCAATTACATCTCACCAACTTGTCCTGGGCAACTTTTAAGCTAAGAATGTGATCATCTGTACTATCCATCAGACAGAAAAAGCACTGAGGAAAATTGTCTGGGTCACATGTATTGGGCAACTGATTTGCATACACACCCAGGCATCAACTTACACATATTTTCAACAGACTGCATAACTACCCATTTCTCTGACTTTGTGAGGTTTTGCACATATTGAATCTATGAATTAATAAGCCTAGTTAGCCAATTTATGAATGCATATACCTGAAAGGAAAGAACAAACATACTAGTAGCTTTATTGGTATACTAAGACCTAAAGGTTGACCTGTTCAGTATTGAATAGAGAAAACCATATGTATTCTCTGGGAGACAAAAAAAAGAAACATTTTCATTTAAGTACTTGGAATTTACCCTGTTCTCAGAATTACGTTGCCTAATAACTGACTTTAACAGGATGCTGTAACAAAAACATTTAACAGAGGAACAGAAGAGATACTGAATGCAAGAGATGCGGTGCACTTTGCAAATGTCTTCTCCAGGGAAAATGACATCATGTCTTGACTGCTCTGTCAGCCATTCTCATACACTGGACAATTCAGACAAAATGGATTATATATTACCATTTTCCATTCAGAAGTTGCTGCTACTTTGCTGGATGACTGCATGCTACCCATTAATGCTCTCCATCTGCTTCAAAGTTCTCAGCTGGCATGCTAATGATGCCTATCAACATAATACCAAGATGGAATTGTCAAATACGACTTCATACTTGCAATGACTCCCTAATGACCTGATTCCTAATCTACTTGCCTGACCACAAAGCTAATATTAGGGCTGTTGATGCAAGTTAGGATTGCACTTGGGGACAGCATCCAGACCTTATGAACTATTCTCTCAGTTTCCTTTGCAGTCCAACCACAGTCAGATCATCAGGCCAGAAGACTTTTACGCTTCAAAAAAATTACTTAAAGAAGTAATTTTTCACCAGCAAATAAAATTGCATGTACACTGGAAATAAATTAGATAACCTCTTGCAGAAAGCCCAGTCAGACGCAAATTCTGGCCAGTGTAAGGAAAGAAAGGAAGAGGACAAACAGACAGTCTTTCCTATGGGGTCTCTTTCTCACCTCAGAGTGGAGAGAGACAGCGTTCATACAGTTGCTTATACTGTGCCCTCAACTCGTACAAAAGTGTGAACATTTAGAGTCATTCTGTTCTGGTAACTTCACCTTTTCCTCCATTTTTGTAATCAGTCTGGAGCTCATGTAGTGCTTTGGGCTACTTCCCTGCTATTGTATACGCCCAACAGGTGGATCTCAGAGCCAGAAAAGAAAGCCACCCATGCTGCATTTCTTTGGAATAGGGCTCTTCTGTTTCTAATTTCTAATAACAAGTCATAAGCTCTGTAGCTCATTGTGTGAATCATTTGTATTAACTACAGTTTGAAACACATGTATAAAATCAAGAAATCAACCTTGGAAGCTTTTAAAACAAAGAAACAGATTCCCACCTGCATCCTAAATCTGAAGATTAACTGAATTAATACAAGAAGGCTCTAAGATAAGGTTTGTGCTGCATACTGTGATAGCCCAGGTGGCTATCTGTTAGGATGAAATACAATTATTAAGTAGGTCCAAATGAGTTGGAACAAGCAGTAACAGTTAGAAAGTAACAAAAGACTCACACTCAGTTGTCACTGGTTGTACTCACAAGTGACAATAACTTCCTCTCCTTTCATAGCCCATCAGCGTGACTCCTAGTATTACTTCTATAGAGCTACAACGCTGAAAAAGCAGCTTCTTTATCTCATATATATGAGAAGTCCAGCATTGAGATGTTTGTATTTGCTCTTGCTTTATTCTATTTCTTGATGGAGGGATGCAATTCACTGCTGTGGGGAAAACAAACAAAACAAAACCAAAACACCAACCAAAAAAAAACCCCACAGAAAACCAAACCAGACAACTGTAATGAAACCAATGCACCTTTGACCACTTGTAGAAACTCTTCTATCTTCGTGGGGCAATTGAAATACCATTTAGATGCCTCCAAAAGAACAGCAAGCCTGTCAGCTCTAATGCATTATGCAAGAAGCCAGACTTCACCTAATGCAATAACAGCATCCTGAACAGTACCAAATCTCCCTGTCTCTCTCTCTCCACTACCTTACTCTTCAGCTTTCCCACTTAAAATAGGCCTCTCTATTACTTTTTTTTCTTTTTTAAGATGTTTTAAGATGTGCAAGCCAGGTATTAAAAGAAACCCATGATCATTTCATATTTATATAGATTACAAATTAATACAGAGCTAGGGCATTTCTGGGAACCCCACTGCATAATCCATAGGGTATATAACTTCAAGCAGTTTAAGATCTAAAAAGCTAAATAAAGGTCAGCCTCAGGAGTCTGTATTACTTTGAACATTAAAACTCAACTCCCACTCCTTAAAGCTTCCTTGAACAAAGTTTAAGAAAGGAAAGCAGCAGCACTAAACAAACATTTCATCCTTTAAAGAAGAGAGTAAAAATAGGTCTTTTTACTCTACAAAAATAAGCACTACAGTTTGGTGTATTTGGTATGAGGTAGATTTGAACACATAAACCTCTGCTGGTTTATGAACAAGAAGGAGGCACATACGCATTAGCATGACAGGAGAGCAACCACATAGATATTTAAGACTTAACCTTGAGAAAATCTGAGACTCCGTTGGACAAAAATCACTGGCCAACAGCTTCCAATTTGTATGACCAACCTCAGATTCCTCAAAGAATTAAAAATCTGGATAAGACGGACTTGTTTGGCTCTTCCGAACCAAACAACCTCAGTACATCAAACCCAGTGGTGACTTGCCCTTCTCCAGAGACATCAGCCCTTGGCTAGTCATGACGTGAGACATCCCAAGGCACAGATCAGACACCAGCATCTGAAAGAGTGAGGAGCCCACCCCCTACTCATTCACCACCGTGCAGTATGGGAGGATGATTTTCCAGCTATAACACAGACTGGGTCCTTGACACTGCAGGCTTATAAAAACAGGATGTAAGTTGTATTTTTATCCATTCATTTCTATGATGAGAGATTACAGTTACACTACAAAATTATCCCAAGTACCAACATTTTAAGATGGAGAATATGTTTGAAGTCAGCTAAATAAGTTGGTTCCATGGAGGATTTTGGAAAATGGCTGGGGAAAACTACACTTACCTTGCCAAAATCTGGAAGGGGTGCTTCCCAACCAGAAAGATTTGGCAGGTATGAAGGATTTACATCTTGTAGCAAAACGCAGAATGTTTTCCTTAAAATATTTTAAGAAGAAATAAAATACGTATTTCAAATACACTTTCATGAACATGTTTTACAGTCCAGATTACACAACACTGCTTCTATGAAAAACAAAGCCTAGTCTAAAAAAGTAAAGGAAAAAAAAAAGAAAAAAAAAGAAAAAAGCCAATCACATTCATGGTGTTTTGAAATGAGAAATAGATGACTAGAAGCATTTTCTTCATTAAGTAAGAAATTGCTTCTCAGAGATGGATATTTTAAGATAGAGCACAAGTGGCCAATCCTCAGCTGGTGTAAATTATCACTGTTGCAGTGAGCTCTATTTTTACCAGCTGAAGATTTGCCCCTAAGAATCTGTCAGTGAAGTGGGCCAGGGAACCACAGACATGTATATGGAAAGGCATTGATTCTAAACAATACCAAGAGACTTGCAACATATTGGACAATTACAGGGACAGGGGGATATGCAAAGGATGAAAAAAGTCACAGTATGTAAAGAAAAGAGCCGGAAAGCAGAACAGCAATGCTGATAACTCTCTAGGTACGGCAATACTGTGCTGAAATCTCTGTTACAACCCTCCCTTCTAAACCCTGTGCTGCAGATCCCATATATTAATTGTGCTTAAACATCTGGGCTGAGTCAGCACCTCTGGTTCCTCCCTATAGCAGTCAGTGACAGCTGGTGAACACACTGCTGAAATAAAACCAATGGTTATTCTGAACAGTGGGATAAAACATTTACAGTCAAAGATTTTAAGATAGTAATTTTCACGTGCATCTTGACTCAACAAGTCTAGCCAGGGTATTTGAAACTGCCTCCTTGATGTCTGGATAGCGCATCCCCCTGCTCCATATGCTGTGCTTGACTGGTTTCTGCCTGCGTGGCACCAGGCATTGTGCAATCTGGCTGAAGGCTGGAAATCAGTCCGTCCTTGTTAATAACTTGGGCACTCTCCCGTAGTTCTGGACTTGCTTACTGGGGGGTGGCCATCCTGAGCCATTGTTTCATTTTCTGCTTGTTTTTCCCATAACCTTTCTTGGTGTAACCCAATACAGTCATGCGCTAAACAAGCCACAAAGCCCACACTTGATATGGCGTTAATAGACTGTAACAGAGCAGCTTCAAAATCATCACACACATAGGAAAGAGTACTTGAGAGATCAGCCAGCTACAGTTTTAAACAAAATACCTTCCCCAGCATTACGTGCAATATTTCAATAAGTTCAGAAAACAAGAGAAGAGGAAAAAACCTTTCCTGGTATTACACGTGTAAGCAGCATCTTTTCGCATCCTGACAGGTTACCTTTTCCCACACTGACGGCAGACATGCTGCTGACAAGAAACATCCTGTTGCATCATTTGCAGGAAAACAAGGGACTGGAGCTGTTGCACGATATTTGCAGACATGAATCACACCTACATAGCTGGGCAACGCTGCCTTTTAAAACTATAAACTTTCATTGCTTGGAACATGTAATTCGTTAGATACAAAAGCCATTAAAATGAGTAGCCCGACGACTGTTGAAGAACAACTTCTAATTATGTGCCATAATCTGTAGTTACCGTTTATCTGCGTGCGAAGCCCTCACTCACAGGTGACAAATGACATGATACCGAAGATGACACTAGTGACTGTACAGCAGCAGTTAGTCACACACTTGACACACGATGCATATGCCACCACCAAGTGTCTTTACCTGAAGTCTGGGTACCTTTCTAAATGGCCACTTATGCTCAAAAAGCACTGACAGATGTAGAAATCTGTTTGAGGCAGGTGATTTGGACTTAAATTCAGAGCAGATAATTCTGTCAAGAAAACATTATGAAAATGTTGAAAACTAGCGGAAGCAGATTATTAAATTTATACTGTGCTGGATTCACTGCCACCACTTTTAACAACAGGCTTTATCCTTCATGTAACCAAATTTATGCTAATCTCTTCAAGAATTCCAGAAACCAAAACCAGAGAAACTCACGATTTTCAGCATTTCAAAACTTACTCTACAATACCCTGCTTTAATGCCCTTCTCTTTTTTACTTTCATTTTTATTTTAACTCCCCCCGTGAAAGACAATTTTAGACCTGCTACAGTAAATACTGTAGGGTATTTACTCTGGACGTCAAAGTGCTGGCGGTACTTCCATTTCATTGTAAAAGGCCAAGATAACAAATACAGATTTATTATTAAATGTCCCACCTTTCACACTATGCAAATTCACCCAGCCTGCAGCCTACTTTTGGCAGTCCTTTTTCCCAAGGGCCCTTTAGGAAGAGGCTATCAGCCAGATTAATTATTTTAACAATAGCAGCCTTTTCCTACTGCCATTTTTTCTGTCACCATTATACGACATAAAGCATGGGGGAGGCAGAATGAATTTATCCAGCCTGTAATATATCTCAGTCCAAAGCTTCCCAGAAACACTAGATTCAACATGCAAGTACAAAGCCATCAGCCCCATGTGACTAGTTACAGGGGACAAGAGAGAGCATCACACGTGCCTGCTTCTGGAAGGGGCCACATCGTCCATCTGGCTGGCAAGGTTACCACCACAAGAAGACAGATAGGCACAGCTGTTAAAAACCCAGAACTAAAATAACCTTCTCCTGCCTGTCGTCATTCCTTACGATACATTAGCTTTCAAATGGAAACTGTGGCAACTCATAAATCCTTTGATGTTCAATAACTTACGTACGGTTCATTTACTGGTCCTGCTCTCTTGACAGGTACTTGACAGGATCATAATTGTAGCCGCACATGACCTCGGTGCAGCACACAACAAAGGGACACATACTGACCTGCCCACATGTCTCACATGGGAGCCCTGACCCTCCAGGAGTGGGCAACGCAGTTATACAGCACTGCCTGCCTGCTCTGGGTCACCTCGGGGAACAGGACAGCCTGGGGCCAGCAAGTCCATCCAGAAACTGGCCCAGCATTCATGTAGCTCCTGTACAACCAGGGAAGCTGCTGCCGTTGCATCTCAGGGACTGAAAAGGAATCCTTAGGGATCCCTATCACCTGCTATAGACAGCTGTAAACTGGATATGTTTATCGGAGGGGAGAGTAAAAATGGGCTGTGTTTATAAAAATGTAAACATTAGTGATTTTCATACTCTGAGATAACACCTGAAGTCAGCAGCCTGTAGTGGGTAGGATAAGATGAAACCAAGGATTCCCCAACTCTTTTTTTTTTTTTTTTTTTTTACAGCTCAGAGACACAGATCTGCATGGAAGGAGAAGGAATCATTCCTCTGCCAACCTGAGTCACTTGGTGTCAGGACCTGCCTTTCCGCTGGGGCGACCACAGCCTCACAGCTCCTTATCCCAGATTTGGTCTTTTTTGCAAAAGCTGATCCCAAAGACGCAAAACAATGTGGGCACTGGAGACTAGTTTGTGTGAACGGGCTGTACTGTATGTGTTATTTAACAGAAAACATAAAGCAGTTGGCACTCTGCAACTTACCCTGTAATGTTTGCAAAATGATAATAACCCCAAAGAAATGCCAACAGGAACTTAGCACAAGTTAAACAAATCACCTTCAAAGTGGCACTCTGACACAATAGTGTCAAAACACATTTCTTTTCCCACTGGAACAATCCTATTATTTCATACTGGCAAATGGAGGGGAGAAAAGTGGTTTTAAACACGTGGGAAAACAACAAATTTACAGGGAGACAAGAGTGGCTGGTGAGCTCACAGAACTACTTGAGGTGAAGTTGGGCTTCTTCAGGGAAGAACTTCTGAAGGCAAGGGGTGTTCGACAGAGAAAAGACTACAGGATTATCCCTGAGCATCTCACCCACATCAGCGTAAATCTGTGCAAAGACAATGTCATCTCCATGACTCCAGCAGGCACCAGATCATAATCCCTCCCATGAAATGAAAAAAAACTGATGCCCCTATGATCAATACCAACCAAAAAGCAAAAGAGACTGAGTAAAAGAAATTATTTTCCCACTACTCCAGGACTGGCCAGTGTAAGGTTACATGGGTATCAATGCTTAGATAAGAAAGCCTGAAATGGCATCAGGCACTGAAATGAGGAGGAAGCGATTACGCAGAACCTGTGCTACTGTGCAATATTCTTATTTACTTACAGAAAGTCCAGTGAGGTATTGTATGTCCCTTACCAAATGTTGGCAATTTTTGTGCTTTTATGATTACCTATCAGCCATATGTTTTGCAGCACTTAGTCTCTCTAAATTGAGATAGAATGCTAGGATTATTTAAGAGTACCACAAGAATCAGGGCATATATCAAACATGCAAATGACAATCACTTGTGGCTCCCCCACGCTGAAAGAGAAAAGAAATTTGAGAGCTAAGAGTGACCTTAAATTTAGCCTGCCATCTTATGCAGAATTTGTATGTTTAACAGATACCAGTTTATTAATTTGGCAAAGATTGCGTATTAAGATGCAAGAGGTTAAGTACCTTTTGTATACAAACTGACATACTCCCTCACAGGCAAATGAGAACATCTGATTAGGAGAGGGACCTGGCTAAGCTCGAGCAGTCAGGAGAGCTTACCTATCCCACAACAAAACCTAGATTTCCAACTCAATACTTCATTTATTTCACTACCATGTTTCCTCAAAAGAGGCAATGCTTATGGAGTGAAAGACAAACATTTAAAGGAAAAAGGATGTAAAATGTCTCTTTCACAAAGAAAAAAAAATAAATCAAGGGCCACTTCCCCCTGCACTTCACATCCATGGGAACCACCTGGCAGCCCTTCCCCCATTTCTCCCTATGGTGGGGATTGGTTCAATGTTGGTTGGACACAACAGCATGTCCATAGACTTCAGTGCCAACTGAGGTTGGGGGTGGAGAAGTGGGTAGCTCAACCTATAATACTTTCATAGAAAAGCACAGGAATCCAAGGAATTTAATTGATTTAAGGGTGGGTGGTGAAATCAATGTACTTGATTAAAATCTTTGAAAAGAGTTTCAGGACACATCTCAAGAGACCTGATAAATCTCTCCCAGCTCTACCTTCCTCTGCAAGCATAGTTCAAGCACAATGAATCCTGAAGCAGCCATAAATGGAAACTCCAGTGACTACAAGTTGAGTATGCCTAATACAGCCAGCAAGAAGAAATGGGCTCTGACAGTGAGATAACATCACTTATTACAGAAGACCAGCACAGGATGCCTTAAGTTAAAGCAGGAGGGAAAAAACCTTAAGATATACATATGTCTCAAGATATATCACCATGTTCCAGTATTTAAAGGGTGGCTACAAAGAAGATGGAGACTGCCTTTATACAAGGAGTCACATGGAAAAGATATGGGATAATGGGTACAAGTTACTCCTGGGGAGATTCCAGTTGGACGCAATTAAAATTTTTTACAATGAGAACAATCAGCGATTGGAATAATCTCCCTGGGGAAGTGGTGGATTCCCCAACATTGGACACTTAAGATTCAGCTGGACAGTGTGCTGAGACATCTTGTCTAGCCTGCTTTTGCCAAGAAAGGTTGGACCACACGATCATCAAGGTCCCTTCCAACCTGGTATTCTATGATTCTATGATATCTCTGGCTATCTGTACATAAGCAAGCAGTGAGGATGCTAGGAGCAGATCTGTAGTGCAAAGATCCTGCTGGTGCTGAAAACTTTACGTTCAATTCTTATGTATCTATCTCAGGGGTGAGGAGGGGGATCTGCTTTAGTGCTGTAGGTAACACCCACTAATGGTGGAAGCACATTAGGTAGGCACCTGGAGCACAACTCCTAATTCAGTTTCATCCAGTTTGTGTATGCCAACCCTGGTCTGCTATGTGAAACAGAGGAGATGTGCTTCAAAGCACACTCCTAAAGCACTAGCGTGCACAAATCTTCTGTTGGCATGAAAGGAGCTAGCGAAGCATACCTGTGTGGCGCAGGCTGCTGGTTGCAGAAATAATGCAGATGGACATACAATGGAAGAGCTCTGGAGAACAACAGAACAAGCAGTGAACCAAGGTGCTGATAAAAAGCCAACAGTATTCAACGCTGACAAGGTGCCTTAGCCAAGAACCAGTGACACCTGACACCTGGAGTTACAACAAGTTCCCTTAGCCAGACATAAAAGAAATTTGTGCCAGCTTTAAAAACCAGCCTGTTGCAAGTGTTAATGTTTAAGGGTGACTGTGGTAGCAGGAACCTATGCGTGCCTACAGTCATAGCCATGCTGGTTTACATATACGAACAAATGCATGAATGCACAGGCAAAGTAAAAGACCCCTCGAACAAGTGACAGCAACAGTTATGCATTCAGCCACATTTTAGTTGTACTTTACAAAAAGAGCTGAATATACAGAAAACAGAGCAAATACAAACCATAATCTGGCAGCTGCTGTGGGAGCACACATTATTTTATGTAACATGCTAATATCATTACAAAATTACATAGTTCTGTCTTCTTTACTTTCCAAGACTACTTCCTTCCCTGTGTCTCAAATTAATTCATAACCATGTTTTGCCTTGGGCTACAGGACCAGGAGGGAGAAGAGTCTCCCTTGAGCACCCATCAAAGTCCTCCAGCCCTTGGCTAGGAGAAGTTCAGCCAGCTCTGGCCCTCCCTGGCTTCTCCTGTGCTGGGCAGCACAGTGCTTCTGGAGAACAGGACAGCTTCAACACACGGCTCTGCCCTAAAGCATACCCTAGCTCTGAAAAGCCTAAAGGGCTTTTGACACCTGTCTGTAATCTTGACAAACAACAAACCAACCATTAGCATGCTACAATTCTGTATATTTAGGAGACTTGGATTTTTATTAATACATGTAAAAGATTGGTGAAATGGCACTGTGACATTCCTAAAATGACACAGCACAAACAACTATCTGAAGAACTGCTTACATTGAAGAATGTCTCTCAAATCTCAATAGACTCAATAACTAGCCAGAGCTATAGCTGTCATGTTGCTAGGAAGATGATTTAAAACTATGGTGAACTCATGAATATCCCCAAAATTTAAGAAGGAAAACCCCAGCTAATTGATTTACGTGTCTGTAACAGAGCATCACCGAGTCCCCTGTATCACGAAAGTTAATGCAAAACTTCAGGCCAATCACCAAGACAAAACTCCAGTAATAAATTTGTACTGTATGACGATCAAAGGTCAAGGTGTGCAGGAACTGCTTTATCACTTCGTCTTTGTCGTTCACCAGAGGAAATTTGAGGCAATTGGAAGTGGGGACGGTGAGTGGGTGGAAGGGGAGCATGAGGGTCAATGGCACCAGTGGGCTTTTACATGTCTATTCACTGCTAATCATGATCGTGGCCTTAATACACGATATTGATTTTCCTCTTCTGTTTGCTCAAACTTCTAACTGTTGGATATCTCTGTTTTAAATCAAGGGTTCCTTAGAGTTCCTGAAGCTGAACTGGCTCGTTTCCTAGGAAAGCCATACACGGATGTAGGCACCTTATTTGTCTCTAGAGGCATCTCAGCTCAGTAATCAGGCTGCCACCTTTCACTTCCTTCTCGTTCCAAACAATGCATCTGCAGGCTTGGTATGAGGCACACCAGCCATTTAACCACACAAAGGGATTTCTTCCTTCCCAAAGAAAAAGAAGTCAGATTTGTGAATTTCCTTGGGGGAAAAAAAAGAAGGTATAATTACGAACCATTAGTAGCACATCTTCTCCCCACAAAAGATTGAACACTAACATTCCTTAAAGGGTTTCCTGAGCCTTTTTTGTTTAGTAAAAATGTCTGAGAAGGGTGGAAAAAAAAAACCCAACAAAACAGAAAACCACCCTCGACAACATAAGCAGCATGGAGTCCTTTTGCCACATAATGCGTTTCTTATTTTGGTAATAATGAAAGTTGGGCACTTTCTAAAGCAGTTTGTTCCAGATTGCTAGCTCCCACTGTACAAAAATAATGACCCCTTCCCCACCCCATCAAAACAGTAGCACGCCATCCCGGCGGCACAATATCCCATTGTAGTGCTCTGAATGCCATATTGGCAGAGGAACTGGTGCGAAGGAGGGAGCACAATCGCCTCTTCGCCCTCCTACTGCTGCCAGTGCCAGCTCAGGGTAACATGACTCACAGCTGCTGCCAATATGTTGATCTGAGGGAATGAAGAAAAGAGGCCACACTAAGATAAATGCATGGACAAATGCCACGCTCCAGCCTCGCCTCCTCTTAGCTACTGGAGGAACGTGGGAGAGGAAGCCTCTTCAGATGGAGATAAACCGCAGACACACACCACTGAGCAGGACAGCCTGCTTGAGCAGCATTGCATTCTCTGTTTAGAGGCACACTTGGGCTCAGCTGCTTTAAAGAACAACAAATCTCTTTTCTCTTATGGTCCTGGAGTATAAAACAGAATCTTGCTTTGCATACAGAGAAAAGCTTATGATTTTTAACCTGTATTTCAGCTCTCCATTCTTTTTTGCCTTCTATCACACCTTTCTGTCCTCTGCCCTCCTGCATTTATCAGATGAGTAGATGGACATGTTTAAAAGTCTCCCACAATCCGCATTGAGCAACTGTGATGCCACCCTGAAGGTTCATAAACAGGTTGAAGCCACCTTGCAAAAACGGAGCGCACGCTGTACAGGAACGGAGGGACATAACAACCCAAAGCAAAATCATATACGCCCAATTCCTCTGTTCCATGAATAACACATCCTACCACCGAGGATGCAATTATAAAAAGCAACCTCTGTGCTCAGGTAAAGCAAATGAACTGACAAATAGCATTTTGTACTTCTAAATGCCTCAGCCACTTCCAAGGCTTCCCATCCAGGACAACATGCCTGGCAAGCCCCCGTGATGTGGAAGGCAGAATCCCATCACTAGGAGAGTCTCATAGCACAACTTTCTGGGTGAAGGCAAGCCACCACCTAGGCTGAGTGGTGCACAGGGTGCTCCAGGCCTTGCAGGTGGCTCACCACGTTCCTACATGGACTGCAGCCCTGCAACTATCTCAGCCGCTGTTCCCCTGACTCCTACCTGCTGTCCTTGCATGGGAAGACCAAGCAGATATTTCACCATCCTTATTATATTTCCCGTGACTCTCCTGATAGCACTTGCTTTTTCCACAAGCTGGCGATGGTGAGGCTCTTAGCCGATTGCTTCCTGCAGGACTTGGTTGACGGTTCTGTTTTGTTTATGGCTCCTTTCAATTTAGCCACATAATTATGTCCATTTGCAGTGCAGAAATGAATTCCAAGAATAAAGTGACTCACATTCATTAAGGCTGTTTGTACAGAATTTGACAATGTTGTACTCCATCCAGAAAGGACTCTGTGTCCATGTTTGCGGCAAGGCTGGACGGACTCACGACAATGATGAGATAAGTGTGTAAACTGAGATGTACCCACCTCCGCCTCCACCACATGACCAGGAGCACATAGAAGGCTGGTGATGAGAAACCACTGCTTTCCTTAGGTACCACAGGAAAGCCTTTCATGGCTCACCACCGATTTACAACCATATTTAAGAAAAAAAAGGGGGGGAGGGGGGTGTTTGCTTGTGGGTTTGTTTATAAATTAGGAGGATGTTGTATTTTGCAAGACAAAGGAGATCATCTGATACCCATACAAACTGTGTTGCAACATTAAACAGGTTTTGTACCTGAAAAAAAAGCACATTTCAATTTTTCTGGAATTCTTTCTAGAAATTATTGGGAGATTTTCACTCCAAAAATAGCTATGGCAATTTATTTCTACAGTCTTATATCAAAGGCACAATTTCAATTAGTTAAGTTGGGTCCAGGATAACACAGTACATAGTTTTAAAGTTGTCAATATGTGCACCACAACCACACTCCTGGATAGGCAAAGTGGTGGTTACACGTAACCCAAGCAAGGCGATGACACAAAGAAGGAAAATAAAATGCTGGCGTGAACTTTATCTGCAGTCATGGCATCCAACGGCACACTCCCCTGAACCACAGGCTTTTGCCAGTACACCAATTAAAGAGCAATTTTAGGTACTTGGAAGCCCCCAGTGTCGGCACAGTGTGAAAGCTTTTTTCAGGAAAAGAAAAAAAAAGTCATAAGCTTGTAACTTACCATATCTTTACATTTATTTTGTAATATTTGTCCATTAAAAGCTACATATCTGACCCTGAGGTACCTCATGGAAAATTTAATATTGTTCTTCAAGAATTAGGTCAGAATCTGATATTTTGACCTCTGTGCACTACTGCTGAGCAGTATGAGCAAAAGTCAGTATAACCTGAGGCTTTCATGATAGGGTCGGCACCTCTTTACTGTAAAATATTCCAACTGACCCCGAGGGGCTTGAAGCTATTACTGGATATTCCTTCTCTCATACAACCTGTCTCCCCTCCCACTGACAGCAGTGTATAATATTTCCATCAGCAAAAAAAAAACATACCCCAATTTAAAAAAAAAAAGATGTCCTTCTCGCTTACAATCAGCAAGTGTCATCTCTGAGATGCATCTTGTCCTCTGGTAAACACAGCAACTGTTTCTGTATTGAAGTGGCAAATAAAAACTGTATCTGGTGCTGACTTTAGTTAGAAAAGTGTTTTGTTTTTTTAAAGAAAATGAATCTCATTTTCAAAATTACCCAAGTAACACTAAAGCTGTGTCCTGCTGACTGTCAATAGCAACTAAATCTTTAGGAGATGACACAATGATAAAATTGTTGAAGAAGCAGAAAGGAACAGAAATATTTCACAGACTGAATATGGCTATTTGAAATTTTTCATAACACATGTAAAAAAGAGATAGTGACTGCACAGTACTATGCACAGAACATTTTCCAAGAAATCAAAAAATCTCAAGGGAATACGCACATTGCTTTTGTTACACAAAATGAAAACCAGTTGCGCTGACCTGAGCTCTGGACCTGGTTATATTTCAACTAATAGGTACTGCTAGACTAAAGAGAGCTGACAGCTTTCCTTTCCCAAAACTTTTGGGACCACCAAGTTCATATATTCAGGTTAAATGTGTCTTACAAGGCTACACCGAGAAATGCGGTTTTCTCTGCTCATTTTTCCATCTGCCAGAGAGCAGGCGAGAGACAGCAAATTGGATTGTAAAGCTGCACTACCGATAACCACCTCACTTTATTCATTCCTCCCCAAAAGACTAATATTGTCTGGTTTCCCAAAATCTTGATTTATTACTTCCAGCGATCCAGATGGGAATTAATTGGGAGAAAATGCAAGAGCTGTCCAAATAGAAGCCTGACACAAGAGCTACTGCCCAAAAAGTGAAGCTAGGCTGAGCGCTGGAAAAGGTCACATCTTTTTATTTCTGCATGCAATTAACCAGAGTGACTTATTCAGGGATTTGATCCATTCTTCAAGTAGAAAGACCAGATAACTGTCTCAATTTAATATTGATAGGCAAATTCACTATTGAGTTAAAGCAGCTTGAAACTAATTTTCAAATACCTTACCCACCTCAACTGTGGATTTGGCTCAGGAACCATGGGATGAATTTCCACAGCTCCTCCTGGGCAGGACACCAGAGCGACCAAGCTCCACGTCTGTACGCACGCACCACCGAGGTGCTCGCAAGAGCTGAACACCTTGTCATGCCACAAAATCAGCACTGACCTGGTAAACCAGAACCGATATGCTCAATAGCACTATGGAGAAAGCAAGCTCTCCTGGAGCAGTAAAGCAGACATTACAACCGAATGGTATGAACCTCCTAGGGTATAAAGCTCAATAATGTATTTTACAGGGTAGAAATTGTCAATATCTTTTCTTTTTCTTCTACTGTTCTGTTTACAAAGCCACTGGGAAATAGATATTTATTTTTTTTTATGCCTTCTTCTTACAAAACCTATGGTCTATGATGAAGTGATATTACTAAACCATTAGAAGAACCATGAAGTAATATATAGTCACAAATAGCACTGAGTCACAAAGCGCTAGTATTTCTCAAATAACCCTTCCAGCAACACAAAAAATTAAAAATTGAAAAAAAAAGGAATAGATCAGAATTTTCAACACCCCCGCTAGCAGCTGCAGGTCAGTTCACCAATGTAAATTAAGTGTACTGAACTCAGTGTTGCTTCTAGTAGTTTGGAGACAGCTACCAGAAAAGGCAGAGGGACTAGAGGAGAAAAGGAGTGAGCAGCTAAATGAGGCACACACTTGGTGTTTGTGACAGTAACTTCACCAGCTCCAATCACTTCATGTAGCCAGATGACTTTGTGCTATTGCATGAAGACAACTTACTACTTGAAAGTATGACAAATAAAAAATGAAACCATGAATAAAGGCAATTTAAATATGCATTTATTTTGAAAAGGAAAGAAAGCCTCAATTGCTCTGTTTTCAGAAAACTTCTTATTGAAATAGTACCATGAGCTTCACAAAAATGGTGCGAAGACAAATACGGCTCTTTTTCCTTTTGCCATCAGTGAAACAGAGGAAAAATGGCTAGAGAAAAAAGAATCTTTTAGCAAGTGATCAGCTCCAATAGAAAGCATTACTGCTTTTAAGTTTTGAAAGAAAGCCAACTAGTTCACTTAGTATTTTCTAGTAATAGGCATTAACCCATGTCAGCTATGCCAGCCTTTTGTTTAGTACAGAATTATTGCCCGCATGTCTTGAAAATTGAGCCTGTCATACAGATATTTTTTAAACAAAAGACCACACCCATTTAATAAATGCAAGCATCTCAGAGATAATCATAACCTTGCAGGGAGCAATCAGACAGGGGAATGTGGTCATTTTACGAAGCACCGAATCAAACGTGCATGCAGCCAGCTTCTCCCCTCTTCCGTCCACCAACAGCACCTTGACATCGCTAAAATACACATGGAGCAAAACACAATCAGCTCAAATATGGGTATCCACATTTCACTCAGGCACCAACAATTTCATACAGCACAGCAGCATCATAGATAGAGGTAAAGAATATATATAGCACATCCTCAGCTAGCTTAAAGCCACGGGGGGGGCTCCAAAGCTGCGGGTTAGTTTTACAACTGATCTTGAAACAGGAAAGATTATATGAACATGAAGCTACAAAGACACTTGCCATGATGCAGATGGATGATGACTTGAATACAGTCAGTCATATTAAGCATGTGACAATAAACACCCTCATGTATTTGCCTATTCATGTTTTTCATATGGAGACAAAATATTGACTGGTATAGGAAGAGAATATAAAGATGAGACTTCAACTGAGTTAATTTATTAATATTTTGGAGATGCTTATCAAAGTACAAACAAATACTTCTTGCTCAGAGAGGCCGATAAAAATCGGTGGAGAGCACTGACAGCACCTCTCAATTATGCAGCCATTATCAGGCACGTTTTACTTTTATTAACTTTACCTTTGTAGGAGCTTTGGTATAGCACACTTTAAGGAACAGTGAAAATAAATTTCTACACCAAAATAACAAAAGGATCAACAACCAAAAATAAACCCAGCACCAGCTAGCGAGTTGTTCTCCATGCTGAATATACCTGGAGTTTTCTGTTTGCTTCTTCACACAGATACATTATTCCTTAGGTTTATTAACCAGAGGGAAGAAAACATTTTCTTCTGCTGCTATTTTATATTTAATCATCTGTCTTCAAGCACTCCTTGAAGTTCTCAGGTACTTCCAGCTAACAGAGTTTAGGCCCAGTAATGTCTTAACTACATGATGCTAAGTGTTTTTGACAAGGTCTATTATAATTACATTTAAATGTTTTGTTCTAATGCTTGTGTTTGCCGAAGTCTTTGATGGGAGATTAAATTACCTTTGCCCTAAAATCCTATAATAAATAAAAGAAAATAGAAATGTAGTGTCAATTTGTGTCCAAATCTGCTTACAAAAGAGAATTAGCTCAGGTCTGTGCCCAGCCAAGCACTTAATCATGTGCATAATTTTTATTACGTCAGTATTCCCACTGATGTCAATGAACTATTGAAGCTATGATCGTCAAGTTATATACACGCCTGAGTGCTTTCCTGGATCGGGCCCTCAGAGAATTCACAACACATTGCAGTGACTCAGGACAGACGGTCCAGGGAAAGTCTCCTAGGACAGATGTCAGGAGAAAGCTTAGCACACAGCCTGATGCTCCCTTACAGATAATAAGAAGTCCTGCATAATAAAACAGATGACAAACTTGAATTACATTTGTAACATAAAAAACAGCATTGTGCTGGCCTGAGTCAATGAAGTACCATCTAAAATTCAGGCAATTAATTGATGATTAGAGTAGTGCCAGTTAATTAAATAAAACGGTGACAGATACAAAAAATTGTGTTCTTTATTGCATTTCTGCATAATCAAATGTTACCTTACCATGTTTTATGTACTACAGGGGAACACTCTGATATCTCTAATTCCCAGAGTAACTTACGCCTTTCTAGCACGTCTCTGCTGCTTAGAGAAGAGCTCACTTGGTTGAGCAGCAAAGAAAGATGTCTGGGGCATCTTAAGGTAACAAGCTAATTTGTGTAAAGGACATTCAGGCCATTGGGCACTTGCCTGCAGGAAAAAAGTGGCTTCTGTTGACTCTTTTGAAGTCTCCATGTGCTAGTCAGAAACTAAGCTTTGTAAAAAAAGCACCAGGGAGATTGCATGCTGAATCTGGAGACGAGGAAACCAGAATGACTTGGGAGACTTTTCATGAATGCTTTCATGAAAAGCTGTCACACTGACAAAGTTTTGGTTTTACATAGCAGAGACCAGACAGAGAGCTTCTGCAAAGGAAAGACATTTTTATCTGTGTTATGGAGTTGAAAGCAGGCTTAGGCAGCTAGAGAAAAGGATTTAATTATCGCTTCGTCAACCATATCCTGTCCACAGCAGTGCTGCCTACTTTGATGACTGCAGTTGCTGCCACTTGTTCTCCCCCATCAAACAGGAGCGGAAGATAAGGTGTATTTAGATTCTTTTTGCTGGAGAGTATATTGTTTTTCTTCTTGTTTTATAAACTCCAGCTCTGTTACATCTCCTCGCCATTATTCAGCCAAGTGAAAAACAAATATTTCCTGATTTCTGCATAAGTCAGTGATTGCAATGTTGTAATAATTTGTATTGTTCTTCACCAAATTCCCCTTTATTTGCAGTATATAGTGTGTGTTTGCATACACACGATATATATATTTATACATTATGTATATTATTTACATACACAAATATATAATTTGCAATATTGTGCATGTAGCCTCTAGATTTTTCTCAGAACTAATGCTCTCTGACAGCCTTTTTAAACAACAAATTTTAATAGTGAGTCATTATTACTAGTACAAAGAAAAAAATTACAACTTTAATTCCAGAGACATGCTTAAACTCATCCTGGTACCACTAATTTTTTATGTTATGTTGACCAGTACCTAAACTTATACCTACATGAAAAACTGGTTGGTTTTCTCCAGTTTTAAATATCTTGCTCTATTTTTAGCTTCTGCAGAACAAATATATGAAAGCTTTGTGTAGCTGTTTCAAATGCCAATCCTTGCTTTGAAGATAAAGCATAAAAAATCTTCTGCTTGGTACCCAACTTCATCCGTCTTGTACCATTATTCTCGGCTTGATGCCAGTAGCAGCTTCAAACCTTTGGGAGACCAGCAGTATGATAACAAACCCTTCCCAAGCTTCATGCTTAATAAAATAAACCCAAAGTATCACAATACGCAGCACAGTCCCTGCAGAACAAATGATTTAGTCTTTTCGTGCCAGTGGTTTCTTGTTCATACATAGTAAAACTACATTAAAAAAAAAAAAGATATATATATATATGGTAGGTCACCAAAACATCAGGCAGAGAGACATCCTGACAGCTGAAACTGGTGCTTTTGTTGATATTCAAAGACAATGAGCATGGGATTTTATTATTTTTCCTCCTCCCTTAGGAATGCTTTCCACAAAGAAAAGATTACGATTTTAAGAACTGAACCTATATTAAATCATGATCCTTCACCAGGCAACTGCAATATATACAGATACATTTGGTTCAGATCCTTTTTTATTACTTTTCTGCTTGGTTTTAAACTTTCTTAATTTCTTCATACAATTCAGTAATAACAGTTAAGAAATATTAAGCATTTCCTGGTGAGTTTGAGCAGTAAGGAGCACAAAAATCTTTCACAAAAGCTTCTTTTTGCACATTTTTTCACCCTGCTGTGAAGACTTCTGGTGAATTTTTGATTCTGTGGCTGTTTCAGTCCTCTTTCTAAACAGACTCCTTACCTTTAAGGTTCAACTTTAATTACTTTTAAATGATTAATCGTCAGCTAGCCACAGATCAAGCATCTCTATTAAAGTCCCGACTTCTGTGTACAAAGCCCGATGAAAGAAAGATCTCTGTGCTGCCTGTCCAACATTATTCCCTGGAGGACCATGAAACAGCTCTTCTGCTGAGGCTTAATCCTGCATCAACTAATGACAAAGAAAAGACTTACAGAGATCAGAGGGTTTGAAGTTAGTCTGTAATAGTAACCAAAATTCACTTTCCCACTCTTCCAGTAGCACTGTCTGAGTGCAGAATGTAAACCCGTATGCCAAAGCAAAACCAGCAGAGGAACGGCGGTCAGAAGACAGTCCCAACTGTTTAAAAAGCTGTTCGTATTAATTTTTATGTGAAACTAACATAGCTGTAGACATTTTTCCCTTGTATGTCCTTATCAAAAAAAGACACATTTTGAGCTGTTTCACAAAGACAGGCTTCTTAAATTAACCTCGTGAGGCCAAATGGAAGTACTTAGCTAAATGGCTAAATATGCAAAATGCTGGAAAAACAGCAGTTCTCACTGATATTTTGTTCTGAATTCGTAACATTAATCCTACAGTAACAGATCTGAGATTTGAAATGCCCATAATCTTAACATTCTGCTCAGTTTCAAAAATGTGAATTCCAGAAAAGTAATTCTGATACAGTTTAAACTGTATCTTACATCCCTAAAATGGCATTTTCTAATTTGAAGCATCTAAATTTAAAAACTGAGACTGTAACTGCCTAAGTATAATTCACACATACATTTAAGGACGCAACATTCCATACCACTAAAATAAAACATTTTCTAATTATCCGCTGTAGATTAGATAAGATGCCTCGCACATTTGCCCTTTGCACCAAAGAGACAGAAAAGGACACCAAAGAGGGGTACATGAACACTTTTATAGCGACATCGGTCCTACAGAAAAAATGCCTGGTGCATGACCCTAAATCTGTCAACTATGGAAGAAAAAAAGTTATTTACATGTTCAAACTGCAACTTTGTAACACGCATACAAGCGTTGCCATTGGTGCTGCCTGGGACATTTGAAGACTATAAGGCCTTCGCATCCTTTTACTGTTTTGGGGTTTTTTTTATGCCAAAAAGCCTGTGTTAGACTACTGGAAGCCAAAAAGATAAATGATTCATCCTCTGCCATGCCTCCAACGTAATAATAAATAAGGAATCCAACATTTTCTTCTCTTAATTTCATCAGAAAGTTGAAAGTTAAAAGTTAAACATCCTCTAAAACATGGAATAAAAAAATAGGGCAAAGTAAATACAAATCTCAAGTGTTCAGTTTTTGCCTCAACCTGGTCAGAGGCTGATGTAACTGCAATTATTTAGATTGCAGCAATATAAAAGTGAGTGAAAGCTTGGTATTGCTAATCGCTTGCACTGCAGCAAGTCTACTATATGCAGGAAGCTTACATAGCTGCTTTTAAATATCAGGCCAAACTGTCATCAAACAAACTTATTGCTGCATTTGCCATCTTTATGTTTGGTGAAACCATCTCAGCAGGATTTCTGGTGCATGCCAGCAGGGCAACTGCTCGGGCAGGAAAGGAAGAGGAAGAACACGTCTCCTTTGCCAGTGCCACGGCGCTCAATATAGTAAGACCCAGACATCACAACACAGTACCTTCTATTCCTTGAATTCAAGGTTTAGGGACATTTCAAGGGGCACTCTGAAGAGACCACAGTATGTTAACAAGATTTCCTACAGCATGGTACTGAATAAACTGAGCACTTGCTGACAATCTATGGACCTTGGCCAAAACTGTCAGAAATGAATGGTGCCCGAGTCACTTCCACCTTTCAGATTCTCAGTCTGACATATCAAATGTGCCTAACTATGAAAGGTAAAAGCACTGTCTAAAAACTTGGTTTTGAAGAGGCCTACAAGGAAAGAAAATCCAACCACTGTTAAAAACAGAGGCCCAGAAAAAGCACGAACAGTTCTCCCTGTGCTTCACAGAACTCATTTTCGAGCATACAACCTGAAAGAAGAGGAGTTAAACATAAACCCAAATGCTTTTCGAGGATTTCTTTTGTTTTTTAATGCCCATTCAACTTCCAGACTCCTTTGCTGGTTAATGAGGCTGGTGAAGAGTGCACTTTCTCAAACCAAGCCATAAGGGTTCCTTCTTGTGCAGTTTACAATGTACAGGGTCACTTCGTGTTGGTGCCAGAAGTCGGGAGAAAATTAAAGACTACCCAGAAGGTATAAAACATATAAAACACACTCAGCCCTTCTCATTTCTAAAGAAAGGCCTCCATTTTTTTGTCTCTTCTCTCCAGACTCGAACATTTTACTTAGGAAATGACAGGATGCTACAAATAATTTGTTTCCAGTTCTTGAATTGTGTTGCCCTGAGGCTAATTATATTAATAGACTTCCCTGGGTTTAATTAGTATTTTGTCTAACCCCAGTTGATCGTTAAAATTTCATTTAATCTGATCACTAAAGTACATATTTTAAGTCCAGTCCAGATGAAGGAATTGCAAGTGTACAATTACTACTGAGTGGATGAGCCACTAAATTTAACTAAGGCCAGGGCATTTTTCACTCCTAAATTTAATTTCAGTATCTCAACTCCATTAGTGTGGATTGCAGAATCTTCCTCCTCATTTAACTGACAGCAACAATAAATCACAAGCTCTTATTTTGTATATCGGAGACCCTAATTCTCAATTCCTGTCACTCAGCAGTCTCAGGTGGCTCTTCCCTCCACCAAACTAAAGTCTCTGCCTATCTTTGAGCCTCACTGGTAGGTAACAGCAGACCTCATGCTAGCAAGAAGTTATTTTGTCAATAAAGCCACTTCATCGAAGAAAATAAACTTCTGCCAGTAAAAGAACTGTTTTGCTTCTACGGTTGTGTTTGTAATGGGGCCTTTACTACCAAAGTTTTTCTAGCAAAACCTCTAAAAGTGCATCAGCCTTGAAGTAGCTGAACCTCCCATATGGTTTCTGACGAGCCGTGCTTTCAGATGAGTTATTGGGCTGATAGCTATGGAGGCCCGAGGGGGAATTTCTACAAGCCCAGAGCTCTCAGCAAACATAACTCCACGGCTCCTTTACCGTGCCTGCAGGGATGTATTAACTCCTTTTCGGAGAAGTGTTATATGAAGGCGTGAGCACATACACTTCCCCGTTTATATGAAGTGCAGCTACTTGTGGAGACTCGCTGTGGAGTCATACATCCTGCAATTCCCAGCAGGTGGGAATAATGGTATGGCAAGAAGCAATACTGTAGTTAAAACAAAGTCCTGAAAACATGGCAAACATTAAACCATTTTTTTCGGAGGAAATGACAGCATAAGCCCATACACACTCAGCCAAAACAACAGCAAAAGCAAAGCCTAAAATTTCTGTATATGTTAAAACCAAACTCAAGCAACAAAACCAACTGCATCAACACTGTTTTATAACATAATCCTGTACTTTACACAGACCTAGATAAGCCCCAGAAATGGGCTTACTATACAGAATTGAGCATATTTTTATAATACATCTGGACATATCCCAGAGTCATAGACACACCTATATATAATGTAAATTCACATGAGAGAGCTTTTCTCCTTCCATGAGCTCATACGTACAAGGCTATAAAGGAGCGTAGCATCAGAGATACTTTGGCTAAACCCTTTCCACTGGATAAATTTGGCTATAACGCCATGAACCATCCACAGCTAATCCTGTCGTCAGTTACACCCAGAGAATGGCGTTAGCCTGAACTCCATTGTCTCCTTCAGATGTGCAGCTCCGTGAGACCAAATCCTCATTTCAACAGGAGCCCTTCAAAGTTAACAGCATTGTGGCTACTCGCAGGAATTGGGCTTTGTATACTGCCTGTATATGTACAATTACACTACAAGAGAGACATTGAGATTCTGGAGTGTGTCCGGAGAAGGGCAACAAAGCTGGTGAGGGGTCTAGAGAACAAATCTTATGAGGAGCGGCTGAGGGAACTGGGGTTGTTTAGCCTGGAGAAAAGGAGGCTGAGGGGAGACCTTATCACTCTCTACAGCTACCTGAAAGGAGATTGTAGATAGGTGGGGGTCAGTCTCTTCTCCCAAGTAACAAGCGATAGGACAAGAGAAAATGGCCTCAAGTTGTGCAGGGGGAGGTTTAGGATGGATATCAGGAAAAATTTCCTCACAGAAAGGATTATCAAACATTGGAACAGGCCACCCAGGGAAGTGGTTGCATCACCATCCCTGGACGTATTTAAAAAACAGGTAGACATGCTGCTTAGGGACATGGTTTAGTGGTGGTTTTGGCAGTGTTGGGTTGATGGTTAGATTTCATGATCTTAAAAGGTCCCTTCCAACCTAGATGATTCTATGAATTACCTCACAGGTGTAAATATGCCCAAGCACAAAGACCTTTTACCTCCTGAAGACAAGTAATTAAATCCATCACTTTTATTAAAAGCCACTTATAACAAGCGGTGGAGTGGAGGTCATAACTGGAACTTCCTTCTTCCTCCAGCAGACTTCTCTACCAAAAGCCATGTTTGGTACTTTCGCCGCAAACATTGGTGATCCCTCTACTCCCTATACAGTACAATAACTTGTAGCTTTAACACTAAAGTGCCAACTTCCTCATTTACCTATGTGCTGATTTATCAGCAGTTGCTATAGGACAAACTTCAAACCCTTAGACATCTACACCAGTATGGAACCAAATGAAAAAAACTTAGTGACTGCTGCGTACAAGGCATATATTGGAAAAGTTCAAGGGTTTGTGTTTGTTTCTTTGCATAAGGACAAATCAAATAAAACCAAACAAACAGACAAAAACCACCTTTCATTTAATTGGCAGTTCTGTCTGCATGACAATTTATAACATACAGTCTTGGCATGTTTAAAACAACAATTTCTCTGGTTGCGTCTAAATACTACCTCTAATATTGTATTACAAAGCTCCTTCTTGAAAAACAGGCTTTTCCTTGACTTCTCAATGAACTCCACGTGACTTGCAATCACCGATATAAAATTAAGGCAATACAATTTTCCAGCGGAAAATTTTCTAACCTCAAAGTGAAAATGCTTCTTATAGATTAATGAAAGTTCTTCATTGCTGACACTGCTTACAGTATCTTCTATTTAACTTCTGTTGTTAGAATTGTTCAATAATTATTCTCATGCGGTAGTGGCCATCTATTTCTATGTTATTATGTTATCTCCACTTCAAAAGAAATCACCGTGCTGGATACAAAGCCTGATACTGCATAACTTACAGAACTGTTACTTCCTCTCGTATGTCTCACTTCCTTATAACGCATGAAATACAGCAAACATCTCTGTGATAAAAGGAATTTACTTGCAGAATCTCTGCTGCTTGTGACGACTAAGAAACTGATTTTGCATGATGCTGAGTGCTCCTATCTAGGTACAGAATGACTTCTAACTCCCACTTCTTGATTTAGTTTAGATGGAAACTTCAATCTGATGCTAGGTTAAGCTTGAATAATTGCTGCTAGATACTAAATCTTGTGTAACTCAGATGTTTACAAGGCCTGGTTTACATATATTTGTGCTAGCAGTCTTTAGGTCAAACTGAGAACATATAAAATTGAAATAATTGTTTGTATTTCCAAGAGTTTGCTTTAATTGTTCAATATTTTAATAATCTGCTTACAGCCTGTCTGTTTTTGTTTATCTGGAAGAAAGCAGCTTGCATGAATAAGATAATTAAATTCAAAAAAATACATTCCCTGTAGTTGTCTCCAATATGTAGAATATTTTGGTCACTGATGTTTTTCACAGAGGCTGTGCTTCTCTTTCTACATTGAAGCCATAATACTATTCCTTAGGGGAAAAGGTTATTTGATGTACGAACAGCTTTGGATTTTATTCTTTTAAATATTTTGTTGCAGATCTGCATTCCTCTGGCCATTTTTGTTAGCACGAATCTTTCCCACCAAGTATTAGTCATGCTCTGATTTCTGTTAAATACTTTTGATGAGCAGAATTCTGTTGGCTGGCAAAGGGGCTCAGAAACAAAACGAAGCTGATTTGTAAGCATTCATGTTATCTAAAGCCTGTAGCTCAGCTGCTTATCCGAACTTCCATTATAAACTTTGGCTTGCTTGTAAATCTTAGGAAAGATCTTTTCATTAAACCACCAATTCAGTAAGGAAAAAACAGTGTTTTGAAATGAAATAATAATAAAAAAAAAGCAGCTCTTATTCAACCTATTAGTACTTTAAGAACTAGATTTTTAGATAAAATTAAAAGCAATTAAATTCCAAAGCTCTGGAACCACACTCCAATGAGAAGAGATTGTCGCAGAAGAAAATTCAAGGATGAAATCAGAGCTGTGTTGCAACTGCTGATGTTTTGCATGCCTTTTAAAACACACACACGGTAACCGCACTGAGAGAAATTATGCTGCTTGTGATTCAACAGCATGTATGTGAGGGGGGGAATCGAGCAGTTGCATTTTCCATATTCTGTACCTGCTAATCAAAAGCAGAGAGCTGGTATCATTTCCAGAAGAAACTACTGTTTCATCCTCCCTCTCTGTAAATCAAATCTTCACATGTGGTCCTTCAGACCCTACCCACTTCTCAACAACTTAATCAGGTTTTCAGACTTCAGTACCAGGCAATTTCTATTCTTGCCAGGGAATATAACCTTACAACATGGCCTCTACTCAGCCTACTCCATTGCTGTTATTTCCTGCATAATTAGCATTTGGTTGCGCATCCTTTCATGAGTTGAGAGTCCCTGTTTAATTAACGCATCCTCAGCCAGAGATTACCCAGTGACACAAAAGTGAAATGCCTCCATGGACATCTGAAGACGGAGAAGCATTTACAGAAAGAGCTCTCTCCATTGAATACCTTGCCTGTAACTATACCCGGGGCAGGGTATATTTAGCCACTGTTCCACTCAGGAGTTTTTGAAACATCTCTTTCTAATTTGCTTCCAGGTACAGTCTCATCATCTTGTTTTAAATATCACAGCTCAGCTCAAAAAGCTTATTAAGAAGACATTGTGATTGTCTACAAAAAAAAGGAACGTCTTCTTGACTGACGAGGAAGGCTGGCACTCACGCAAATGCTCGAGTCAAACTGCTTGAAGAAGAAACTTGCTTTATACCCATATAGAGACCTCTGCAAAGGAAAGGAGGTTCAAGACTGAGATCAAATAAGCTGAAGGTGGAGATGAAAATGAACACAACAGTACCACATGTAGCAACTTTACAGACTTATGATTTTAAGAGTTTTCTGTTCTGTTGATAACTGATCACCACTCTGTTTCTCTCACTCATCTTCCTTTCCAAAAAACCACATTTGAAGCTCTGCTTCTTTTTAGCCTTCCTTTTTTTAAGCAGAAAAAACAGCACCACAGTGTTAATACCATTTCCCAATAAGGAACTAAGTAACAAGCAAAGTGCAATTAGGAAAGACATGCTATCAGGACATTTTCCATTCTTGATAAAGTGACATATAAACTTTGCATAAAGTTCATTTCATCAGTGGCATAACATGAACCACTGCATCATTTACTTATCTTCAGCTGCTGCAAATCCTCAGAGCCGGAGGAGGGAACTAGAACAGCATTAACTCCAGTGTTTCTGTGTCAGGCGTTACCTTAGGAAGCTTCCTTTCTGCAGGTACTCTTTCCAAGACGTCTTTATTTGATGTTAAACAACTAAGAACAGAAAGCCACAGAGTCGTGCAAACCAACAGCAGGAATTCAGTGGCAACAGATGCGTATCTTTCTTCAATTATCAGACATGTACATAGCAAGAAAGATGATTCAGAATCGCAGCTATGCTTTCTGCGTAGCTTTAGAAACCTTCAGCTTTCCTGTTTCATATTTCCTGGGCTTTAACAGTTAACAACAATCTCTCTTTCTCCAAGAAAATGATCTGATGATTCAGAGATGCACAAATAGATTGAATTTCCCAGGTTAGGGAATTAAAATAAAATAGCACGTGTATCAAATGTGACGAGGTTGTCAGGATTTTCCTCCCAGATTTATGGAAACAGATGAGATGTTACATAAATTCCTCACTGATAATTGAGGTTAAGCTCTACTGCAGGTCACCAATTTAGAACATTTTACTATTCCGACCTAAAAGATTTACTTATAACTACAAGTACTCTCTTCTATAGTTGACGGTTGTTGGAGAAAAGAATAAATTAGGCTTATTTTTTAAAAATATAATTCATAAAATTGAAGAAATGTAAACTTGGAAAGAACTTGAAAGGTCATCAATGCTGCATAATGGAGAAGAAATACTTCAGTAAAACAAATATGAATGCTGTTGTAAATACTGTTTCTACTTCTCAATGCTTCAACTCCAATTCTACAATACCCACACTATCCCTGCTTCACTGTAAAAAAGCAAACAAATATTGAGGGCACTGTCCGATTTAGTTACTACTGGAAAATTGCATTAGGCACAGATCCCAAAATAATAACATTCTGCTCCTTGGCTTTTAAACAAAACACACATTTGCAAACACTCTCTACGTCATGACTGCTAGCCTGCAGTTTATTATAAAGCACAGCAAAAAGACTACATTGATAGTACTGCAGATAACATATCCTGATTGTTCACTTTAACTCATCTCTTTCATCACTGAAAAAATGTCAATAAATAGTCATATATCTACAGAAGTAAAAATGGTTCAGCCTTTAAATATACCAAGGAAAATATGAAAATATTTGCAATTAGACTGTAATATTTCGTAGGGAAAGATGAGACTAGCAGGATTTGTTTATATGCATCTTCCTACCTAGCTGGTGTTTTAACTGCATACCATGCGCTGAAAGAGGTTAATGGATGGTTAGCAGTCATTCCTGCTGCGTAATTTGGACAACAGGATGACATGAGGTTTTTCATTAATAGAAACACGGGGGCCAGCTTTCTAGGATTAGACAAATTGGATTTTATCTCTCAAACATGAAGTGCACTGTCAAACATAATTTCTTCTTCCAAGAAACATGTCATAGATAAAGGAATGGAATTGTAAATAGATTACAAGCCGTACTTAAACTGATTATAGGTTAATGCATGATTCTAACTAAAGACATGTAGTGGTGTGGGCTGCATATCATTGAACTGAGCTCCTGTTTTAGAGTGATTTCACATGTGATTTTCAAGAAGCAACACTAACTACAAAGAAACTTTCTAAAAGAAATAGAGAAGTGTACTAGAAATGCAACCACACCAAGTATATACTTCGACAGGTTGGGTGTAGGTAAATAGACTGACATCGACAGAAATCCATAATTGAAGGTGCTTCACACGACACTTCAAACCACTTCAAAGTAGAAACTGTTTTGATTCTAGCTAGGATTACGAAAACAGTTGTAGAAAGAGTAGAGAAACAAATACATCAGCACATTAAAATTGCACAAGGGTTATTAATTGCTGCTTAGTGGACTTTTTCCTGGCTTAGCTGTTTCCCAATAAAAAAAAAATAATTGCAAAACTGCACAAGGTGTGTTTTGCCTCCACATCTTCATCAGAGTTTGCCAGACGCTATTTGGAGAAGCCATCTCTCCCGCTTTGCATCCCCTGCTCCCTGCCCGGCCCTGCAGGCTCCCTAGTGCTCCATCCCAAGGCACACACTCGTGTGGCTGCACAGCAAAAGGAGCTGCGGAATGATATAATGGCAATGACCCTAAGGGGGAAAAGCACATCTGGTTTTCAGCTCTGCAAGTTCCTTAGTGCAGGGTATCCCTTGGCGCACAAATGCTTCTGGTGCTACAATAATCCTAGCACAAAGCTGAGAATATGTGGCTAAAACCAGTGCCAACTTACAACGTCTCGAATGTGAGTTTAAACCCCTCTAAACTCCCTTTAAACTCCATGGGGTCTCCATGGCTAGCTGGTGCTTGCAGGGACTGTAGAGCATTTCAAGAGAGGAAAAGTAATGTTTACATAAAGGTTCATCGCAACAGTACAACCTATATTTCTGTTTTAAAGGAAAAGCGGGCTCCACATTCCCCACTACAGCACGTGGAGCTCACTCCTGGGGCTCCTTGACATGTCAGGCCCTGCCACCACTGTTTTCATGTGTTTTACCTCCCCTGGCTGATGCCAGTAATTAAAATTTAATGTCTGCTTGTTGGTCTTTGGTTGCCACTCCAAGATAATTGCAGTCAGATGCTGATGCTTCATTCCTACCAGACAAGGCATGTGATCACCACCGACCTCCTCTCCTGTTCAGGAAAAAGTCACTCATAAAAGACGACAGGCACATTAAAAAAATAAACAAAATAAATTCCCACATTTTGAAAGGTGTATATCTTAGCCAGTATAGTTAATGCTTTGTAACAGGACTCCTACCTATAATATATATTTAAAAAAAAATAGAAAAAGATTTTTAAAATTTGAAAAAAGTCTACTTGTTTTAATATAAAACTATCTCTAATCTAGCAAAAAGTAGATGATTTCTGTTGATATCAAGTATTTCAAAGGAGCAAATAAACAGAAATATTTGCAACAGATTTAATGAGTTTAAATAGCTATCATTTCTAAAATACAGACTTTTTCTCCAAGTCTCCTTTGTGATGTTGTTTGCTAAAAAATACTCATCAAAATTCTTTTGTTCACTTCATTCACTCCAGTCTCATGCTTAAGAAATAAAATTTATTCTACATTTGTTAAAATGTAAACAGTCTCGGGAGCTTTTAATTAAGCTCCTAATGTATATATACAAAGAAATCAGAACAGAGGCATCAAATTACACTGAAAACCAAACAAAACCAGTTGAATTATTAACCAGACTGGCTGGGCTGTGTGTGCCCTGCCAGCACACTGCCCTCCCATTCCAGGATTTACAAAACCCAATGTCAGCCGCTGCCCACATCACTTATGTCTCCATTTCAAGAAAGCTTTTCAAACACAATAAGCCATCGTACTTCTTTCCCAGCCATAGTTTCAAATATTAGTGCTTTTGTTCTTAATTTGCATATTTTTTTCTCTTAGACACATATGACATGACAAGTCAGCCCATTTTTTTGCAATGTGATGACGTTTCTTTTTGTTATATCCACTAATCAATGGCAAGAGCAACTTGGGAAAGAGTGATTCGGGAAGCGCAGAGCCCACTCAAGTTGGCTTTTCAAGCTAAGAACTTATTATTTGAAGTAAAATTAAAAGCAAGCCAATCAATTCGCTCTGGGTGATGGGAATTTTGAAGAACACTGCCACATAGCTCAAGAATAAATAACACTGAAATACAGCTTTTTTTTTATTATTCTTTCCTTTGGTGATTTGCCTGTTGATTGCCCGTTTGTTTCCTGGAGACATTTCTAAGCCCTCTACTTCCTAAAACCAAACACAATCAATCCCCTCACCAAACTGCAATCATACACTGACGTCAGAGCAAGGAACTGAAGGCAGCAAAGGAAGCCTTATGCCTGTTGCCCATGCTCACAGTCCCAGCAAGAAAAGCATTTCTTCCCTTATTTCATTTTGGGGGTAGGCTCGTTCTACCATCAAGGAAACTGGAAAACATGACATACTGATAAGCATCCTGTAAATAGATTTTGGCTTTACCCAGGGACTCTGATTTGCAGCAATTGATATAAATAAGCTCTAGCTTTAAAGCCTGTGACAAACAATACTCTAAACCTACTTGGTTGTATAAACAACTGTGGCCCAAGTGAGCATGAAATTCACTTCTGCTCCCTCTGTCCAAAACCAGGCACCTGGATTTCAATAAGATCTTTAGCTGTGTGCCCTTTGCTTTTTTTTTTGTGCATGCTGCTGAAACCACAGAACCTCTATTAACACATATATGGTGGTCCTTCACATGTGCTGTTGAAATTCTCAAGCAAAATCCCATATAGAAAGGCACAGAAAAACATGCATTCCTTAGCTTTCCTACTTCCAGCCCTCTTATTTTCAGCAGGTAGAACAATTGTACAACGTTCACCTGGCCAGACTGGACTACATATTCATGCAATTCAATTCTGTAGTCCCAGGAGCCATCAACAATGTGCACCCAAGGGGAGAAAGAAAAATAGCCATCTGCATTTACAGCAGGGTCTACTATTTTCACACAAATAAAAGCATTCTCTTCTTATTTTTTTCCTTGCTATGTAAGCAGGTTAGAATTCTAAGTACCTCTCTCCTATTTAACTGCAATTGAAATAACTTTATATCAAACCGTTTTAGATCAACATTTGACATTAGCTCCAAGAGTGAAGGGAAATGCAATTTTTTCTTATACTCTAAATAATCTTGCAAATAGTTTTGAATTTATCATCAGGATAAACTGCATGACTAACAGGCGCAGTTACTACTCCGGGGAAAGCTTCTGACAACACTTTTACATTCTCATCACTCATCTTAATTCTGGGCTACTTAATATAGAAATCTCTTTAAACGACGCTTTGTCTCCCAGTTCTCCAGTTCTGGGATCACACCTCTCCTGGATGTGCAAAACAAATACTTGGTCATTACAGGTTTTCTTCCAAAAAGACTTGTTAAGCATATGCTAAGTACTTTGATGAATCAGGCCCCATAAGCAGACAGGATAGCAATACATTTCCTTTAAATTGGATGTACATAGCTCATCCATTTAAACCCAGCTCAGACAATTCTGTTTCTATGCTTGTCAGCTCTCATCACGAAGTGAGTTCACAGTGGAAACTGTATGTAAGAGGAATCTTGAATAAGGGTGAGCAAACTGGTATAGGAGTACTAGAGGTGCTCATGTTAGTGCTCCTTGACCATGGAGCGGCAAAAACTCTTCAGTTTGCTTTCCAAGTGCTGGAACAAAGATAACTGAACAGATAATCTGAATAATTATTCCAAATACTCAAACCGGTTACAAATATGAAATTTCCTAAAGGCAGCATGGAGGCATCCATAGTGCCAGCAGCAGGCACCTCATCTGTAAGCAGAGGAGAGGGAAGCTAACAACCCCATCACCTATCAGCATAAGTTCTCTTTTTGGTCCATGCAGAGAGACAGAGGCCTCTGGAGAACAACTCGTGGCTCCTCCATCAGGGTGGCAGAGCCCATGACATGAGCACCACCACCCCTACCAGACCTTCTCTTCCCCTGAGAGCACTACCAGTTGTGGAAGTCCACTTCCACATGTCCATTTTCCATATTGCCAAGAATAGCAGCGTTGTAAAGAGCATAAATCTGTCTGAGGGTAATTGGGTTTTGCCAGATGGCAGAAAGCTAACAGAGACTGTATAACATTTGTTGACAGTCTGTTAAGTTTTACCTTGGCATCTGTAATTTGCCCAAAGAAGTTTTCAGTTGGAGTGGAAAATATGGTACCCCCCTTTCAAATACACCAGCATTTAAATGCCGTTAATCAAGCTAGCATCTGAACCTAAAAAAAAACAAAACAAACAAACAAACAAACAAAACCAACAAAAAATACCAAACCAAACCGTAAAAGGTTTCTTTTAATTACATAATTTGCAAATGTCATATGCAAAAAATTAAATTAGCGATATCAAGTGATTACGCTTCCAGAGAACAAATCACTTTAAATAGAAACCAAAAGGAAAAGCCAAGCATCATCAAAATATGAGCAGACCTGAGCACAGCTTTTAAACTCTCCTTTTTTATTATGTAAGTTACAGTTAAATAATCCAACTTCTTCTCCCACCATTTGTAACTCTCTTAACTCTAGCAGGATATAAAAAATATAGTGTAAAAAAAAAGTTAGTTCCCCCAATTGAAATACTGCCACAAACGTATCAGTGTCTTAAAAATGAGCTAGATCATATTCAGTGTTGCCTACAACAATTTACAGCAGCAATAGTTCCTTTGAAACATGCAGAAGTGTCACCACTTTGACTACAGAGGAAAACATGATGCAACAATTAACAAGTTAATTATGATGACTTGCAACCAAGGACAAATCTCACTCCTTTAACAAAATGAATGGTCACCATCTGCAAGGGCTTGCTGTTCTCACAGGACCCAGGAGGAGTGAAAAACTTATTTTAAGTTAAACTACTCTAGTGCATTCTAGTTTAAGTGTAACACTGCCACCTCCACAGAAGATGTTTGGTTCTTACAGCCAAAAAGCAAAATCAGTGCATAGATCATGAGAACAAAAGCTGACCTGTAAGCACTGACTAAAGCAGGAGTGAATTTCTATACCATTAGCACCCTGAGCTCCCAAAGCACCCCAGTGCCAAGGGTCCCCGCAGCAGACCACTCCAAAGGACAATATATATTAAAGCAACTCCAAAATAAATTCTCCTCCTCTTTCAGCTAAAACCAAGCAAAACCAAATCTCTGCAGCAGTTCCAAAAATGTTGTTCCTGCACCGATTTGTAAAACACCCCCCCCACCCGAGACATAAACAACCTCCTCTCCTCCCCTTCCTCCCGCCACTCACCCGCCAACAACTTGCACGTTTACCCTGGTAGCAACAGTCCATGGCTGTGAAGAAAGACTTTACCACTGTTAAAAACAAATAGATATAAAGATTTCTGGAGAAAAAGGTGACATTCTCTCCTACAAAACCACATTGTCATCTGAGGTGCGTGGAAACACAAAGAAAGAAAAGGGGAAAGATTGCCAGGCTTACTTCTGACCATGGAAGCAGCAGCCTTGGCAGCTCCCCGGAGCTGTTTTTGGGAGGAAAGGCAGAAAGGGATCTTTGTCCTTATCAAGGCAAAACACAACAAAACTGGACTAACTAGGTTAGCTAAAATCAGCTTTCCTTCTCAAATTGCCAAATATGGTTCAGAATTTTTTACCAAAAATATAGTGCAGAAAACAAGTCTGTGTTGGCTTTTTTCTTTAACGTGATGAAGGGAGCCTGGCGCTCAGAAGCCAAAGCAAAACTCCCACTGCCCTCAGAGGGCTGGGATCTGTTTCCACGGCTCTATCAGCTATCCCGACACACAATAGTTTCTTCTATTTGTCTCAACACACAGGTAACCACTCAAGGAGTCTGCTTTAGTTTACTTGAATTCAGTTTTGTTGTTTTCTTTAAACATTTTAATGACATGCAAATTGCTACCATTATTTCTGAGTAGAACGTGACTGCCTTTTCCCTTTATATTGTGACCATACCTAGCTCGACTGTTCTGCTTTTGCCACTTCATTAGCAAACAGCATTTTGAGGCCATTTATACTAACAACTATAGCATACAGTTTCTCACATAGATTTTTTAAAATGTATTTCATTAATCTTGGAGGAAGGAGGTCAACTCAGAGCAGCAACAACAAAAAAATCTTTGTGTCATTTCAGCTATGGCATTACCAATATTGGATGTGTTTCAGAACAGGAAAAACATGTATGGGATGCAGTCACTGCAGCTCCCATGAACTACCAGAATCTTCCATCACAAAATTTCTTATAAAAATCACTGATGCTTTTTTCCTGTATTCGAACACAGCAGCAGGTCTCATTTACTACAACCTTTTTTAAAAAATTCCCATTAGTTATCAATTGCGATAAACTGTAACGTTTAACGCTGTCCTAGGACCAAGACTGAATATAACTTCCTCGCAAGAAAAGAAAAGAAATCAGGCCCAAAGACATTACATATGGCCAGATCTTGCCAGAGTCACAGCTTGCTGGAGAGGACCTAGCCCCAGCAGCTCACCTTTCTGTCCGCACATAGCATCTGCTCTTCAGCACAGGTATTGACTATTGCAGATATGGCAGAATTCAAACCACCCAGATTTTGGTGTTAGCATTTTCAAGTTATATTGACACTTCTTTTGGGATTCCTCCTGGAAATAATAAGGAAAAGACACGTTCTTTTAACAGGTGTCAATGGTGATTAACCACCATTGTAAGTCTAGTATCTGGAAACCGGTCTCCTTTGATGGGAATGAACCCAGACACAGAGGCAGCACACAACAGGGTGGAAGAATATCAGCTACCATCTAGGGTTGTTCCTAAACTGCAGGTTTGCAAATTCATTCTAATTCCAAAAAACAACAAAGAAACTGGATACTGCAAAATACCACAGCCAAGAACTCCCTGAGAACTCCCAGCCGAGGGTTTTTCAAGTAAGGTAATGGGGATTTTATCCAAATTCCCCAAGTTAAACAACATAACTCAGAAGCTCAGAAACCTAAACCACATGGAATCCGCTTTTAAAAGTGCAAACCTGCATTTTAATAGATTGCTGTAATTTACAATTACACACTCGGGTTTTTTCTGCTTTGTTTGGCAATTAAATCAAAAACCTTCTACTAACAAAAAATAGAGCTACGCTGAACCTTAGTGTTAGATCAGCATTGAATCTACCCTTTCTACATGCTCTCTTTCTAGGACACGCCACAATCCCAGAGCACTGGTACATTGTCAGTATTTCAGTAAAATACTTGAAATTTTAGGCTGGTTAATAATTTAATCTACACTTTAGGGGTATGAACTCAAGTTCATGCTCAAGAATGGGTAAGTTCTGGAAACGTGTTATTCACCTACTTTCTTACTCATCCCATATGATGATTTCCATTCAACAGGAATGACACATAGGTCCATGCACAGGATTTCTCAGCAGATCAACCTTCTCAAGAGAAATGAAGACCTGATTTTTGTCATCTAAAGACAAAATATGAAGGATATTGGGCACTTACAGTGCTAATAACCATACAACAGAAGAGCCACATGCAGAAAACAGCCCCTAATTCTGTCTAGCCCCACTAGTGCAGATCAGCCATATCAAGGATGGGCTATGGCAATTTTAACCATTCCACTTTATAGTGGTAGAAGTGCTTCTCCTTGGGAAGGATGTATCCACAATGAACTCCATAGCCAGAAAAGCCTTGCTAAATCACGTATATCAGTCTTAACACACAGCAGTTTTTACTAGGAATACACTACACTTTATTCCAGTGAATCACCAAGGGTTGCAAAATTAAGTAAACCCTTGGCCCTCAGAAAATGTTCTTTTAGCGCTGCCATACAGATAACCATTTTGCACCCACGTGCTCATGCTTGTATATCAGCGAGTGTCGCCGTGCCATCCATTTTGCAGCAACATCCCTGCGGATGGCTTATTAACACCCCAGGAGTGGAACAGAGTATCTGAACTCCCTAGCGGCAACAGCTGATAATTTTGTTTATTTAACTAGGATTAGGCTGGGAGGCGATGGAGCTGAGAAAGCCAGAGACAGGCAACTCGCGCTCAATACAGCTACAAGGTTTTTTGTTATCATCACACAAATGCTACCCAGAATTTATTTATTTATCGGATGCACTTGCCTCTACCTTCTTGTATATCCACAGCAGACTAGAGCAAAAGAAAACAGTCTCATTTCTACTTGACAATTTGGAAAAATGGGAATAGGGATTTAACATGAATATACTGATATTACTACATTGGAAATAGCCATAGTTTCCTGCTGCTTTATAGTTCACATGGACCCATGTCTATTTTCATTTGCTCCCATTAGCTACCTTATCTATCTTATTGTAGCTGACTTTCACATTCCTAATAAAATGTTTCCCTGAGGTACTGGTAGGTGTGTCTTTGCAGGACAGCAGTACATCTGCCA
Source organism: Anarhynchus alexandrinus (assembly GCA_008711295.1). NCBI lineage: Eukaryota > Metazoa > Chordata > Aves > Charadriiformes > Charadriidae > Anarhynchus > Anarhynchus alexandrinus. Next base: position 4,832,316 of record VUYV01000016.1, on the reverse strand, counting down.
TGGACATCGTGTCACTGGTGTGGCTGTGGTGTTCGACCAGCAAAGACGTGCCTTGGGACACAGACAGGCTGAAAAGCCACAGTGATGAAAGAAGGATTATTTATGGCCAGCGCTGTAATTATTTTCCAATCAAAGTTTTAGCTCGGAGAGCCAAGTTTCTTTCCATCACTTTTTCTTAGACATCTGTACTGGACAGCATACAAGTAGGGATTAACAAATGCTAGGCGAATGTGAAGTTTTACAGCCAAATGTGCTTAGCTGCGAGACCAGGAAAGTGCTAATGTAATGTGGAAGATAACAAACTCTGTAGTTGGAAGCTGTTCGAATGGATTTTAAGCAAGCTTAAATAACTTCAGTATTAAAGAAAACTTTTTTTTACAACTCCTCTAAATCTCAAAACCAAACCTCTTGAGTTACAAGCTCTGACCAAAGACAGTGTATAGTTATTTAAACTCAATCACAAATTGCTCAATTCCTGCCGTTTGCCTGAGGGTTTCCAGGCAGGGTTTGACATCCACTGCAGCACACAGGCAGCCCCATCCAACACGGATAAGGACTCACCAATGCCAATCACCCTCCGCTCCTCCGCTATTCAGCACCCTGCCGTCCTGTCGCCAGTAAAATGCTTTTCCCTGCAGCGCTGAGAAGGGGGACACTGTCACCCAGTTGTGAAGAAACTGGCATCTCTGTCAGCCGTGGTTACTTGGGATCTACACCTAATTCTTTTGCTTCCCAGTGGTCTCTTTCCTAAGCCTAAATAAATTGGTTTCCTCAGTTCCACAAGGAGATACTGAAGGAGCCATTTATATGCAGATGATAACAAATGTATCAAACCTTTGCAACTAATTAAAACCTACCAGTTTTATTCAACCAGTTATTTACAAGTTAAGGAATGCCAGGGTAAATCACCAAGCTGGATTCCAATAAAACAGGGAAATTTAAATAATTTGTTCTAAACAATTGCAGAAAAATATTTCTGCTTTGGCATTTTCACTTGAGCCTGTTCATTTCACAGTTGAAGCTTGAGGATATTGCACTGCCATCAAGATATCTATCTTGATGCACAGCTCCACACTACTGCTAAAATATATACTTTAATATTTATGAAATATTTCTAGATGGAGATCACCACTCAGAAGGAAAGAGTAGTATGACTAGGTTATTTAGTACCTTTACATTTTCCAATGACAAATTTTGAAATTCTTTCCAAACTGAGTGTTCATGACAGAGGCTGAACGCAGCATCTCTTATCTTTATGGAAAGCAACATTTTATTTATTAGTTTTTGCATTAATATTGCACTTAGGAGACCTACTCATGAAACAGGACTTTGCTCTTTTAGATACTGTACCAACACTGGAAAAAAAGGACTGTACTTTCCCAAATCTTCATGATCTTAGTGCAAGTCAAAAGGTAACATGGATATGAACATATAGGGGGTGCAAGATAACAAACAGATAATATAGGACATCATTGATAGGCAATATTAACATCTTAGCATCACAAAAAGCACCTCTAGAATTGTCACAACAATTTTTAAATTTTGTGCCAGCCACTGTAAAAATGCCATTTATCAGATTCAAGTGAGCTTTATCATGATTGACAGTGGGTGTGGGTTTGTAATAGCTGTGGCTGGACATGCTGTCCCGGCTGCATTCTCATCTCATTAGCGTTATTAGTTGTGAAGGCAGGAATGAGACATCTGTATCCCATATTACTGATCAGCAACACAAATGTTGTCAAACATAGGACACTGGATATGGCCTTGTCACCAAGGTGAGCCAGTGACAGCACACCACCATCACATCCAAGCACACAGGGGGCGGCTGCTGACAGCAGCAAAAGTGGTACCTACCAGCCCAGAGATGCCATTTTGCAACCCACCTCCCCTCCTGTGAGCCCTATTGCTGTGCAAGGAAAGGCAAGATGAGGAATTTAAACGTTAAAGCTGAAACACTGTGGAGGTGATTACAATCAACTACGCTATCACAGGAAACATTACTGTAGCATTGAACTTCACATCTGCATGAAGCACGTGCTCAATTAAGTGATGAGTCCATGCACTCCAGTGTGCAACTTTAATCCCCCATCACCGTAGTCTGAAAAATCACAAGAGTGGCTTATTTATGGATTTAAAATAGTTTTGGAGTATTATGTGTGCCTGAGAGCAAACAAAGCTGTCAATCTCTCTTCAAAATCACACAAAAAGTCATACTAAAGGAGAAAAAGGAAAAAAAAAAAATGTACTCAGCATGCACATGCTTATTCAAAAGCATCTTTGCCAGTAGCATTTAAAACACAGCTTTACTGACACTGGTGTTCTCAGCAACTCAAATATCACATATTTAATTGCGCAGTGTCCTATTCCACCTTTTCAAATTTAAATGTCAAGTTTTAAAATCCCATTTATAAAATGCCTTTGTTCTTCTTAAAATACAGAATTTCTTGTAACATACTTTGCACTGTGTACTTTGGCATGAAAGTATACAAACAAAAAGAAGATGTATGTTTTATAAATATAACAAAGAAAAACATAAAACCAAGGCACAGAAAGCTAACTGAAACCACCAGTGAGCCGAAAAAAAATTAAATCTTTTTGGCAATGATTCATAGCGAAAGCCCTGAACAAAAACCTGTGCTTTCTACTACATCACGGATGTTAGTAAATAGTGAATCTGATGGAGTACCAGACAGAGCTAATTATACAGTGTATAACAACCCTCTGAAAGGGTCCTAGTCCCCTGAGGATTAGAGGGTTGAAAATAAAATCACCTTCACCAATTTGGGGCATTCTGGTGGTGCACTGGGATGCTGATTGTCTCTGAGGTAGCCTCAGCCTCAGGCATGAGCAGTCAAGTGAACGGCACCCCGAGGCCGGCAAGGAGTCTCTGCAGGTTTCAGAGCGCAGGTGCAAAGCGCTTGTGCTCATCCACTCCACTGAGCAAGCCACCGTGTTTGAGACATGACTTGTGAGCCGATGAAGCAGAAAGAAAATGGCTACTGTGCTGCTATTGAACACCCCAGGCTTCATTTGCGCTTTCAGGAAGCTTTGCTTTGCTTCCAGAATAGCATGAATAACGTTTCTGATGGTAACATTCTTCCAGATGATGGAGAAGTGACAACCTGCTCTCCATGCTCCCTGGATAGCAGCACTGACAGCTTTATCTTTGGAGATGTGACTCTTCCCCAAAGACGTTAACTTCCAACAGATTTTTTTTTTTTTTTTTCAAAAAAAAAAAGAACCCAAACAACCAAACAACAAACTCGAAAGCATCCTAGCCGTGTCGAAACTTGCCTTCATTCCCGAATAAGCAGCGGGACTTTACTGTGGGCAGTGGGTGAGACCTCTTCTGAAAAAAGTCTTCACTGGTAGGGAAAATTTGGAAGAGCAAAAGAAGCCAGGTGCCGTTAGGAGCCTGTTCAGCCCCGTGGAGAGAGGCGATGCCAAGCTGCAGGGAAGCTGGCAGAGAAGGGCAGAGCGAGGCTCATGCCCCCAAGGGGGGTCCAAGGCAAAACTCCCTCTCTCGCACAGTGACCACCACTCCTGTGATCTTTCAGCATTTCAACTACTTGCATTTCCCCGTCTTTACCACTGCAACCACATGAACACTGGTCAAATATTATCCAAAGAAATTAATCTTCACCTTCCTTAATAAAATAACACTCAACCTAGAGAAAATGTTTATGTAATTTAATCCTTATTATGAAAAAAAGCAATGATGTAGAAGAACAAACAAACTGGGGGGGGATGTTTGAGGATGTCACTGTTATCTCTAAGGTGGTGAGCTGCGTGCGTATTCCATTTTTATTTCTTTTTGGCAGAAATAGAACATTGCTTAGGCATAATTTACATTAGAGTTTCTAATTTAGCACCAAGGTTGTTGAAGGGAAAGCAGTGTGCATTTATCAGCAGATAAAAATAACAGCAATAGCAGCATTTGAGAGAGGCAGAGCAACAGAAGTTGGTGCTGCAAAGGGCAGGCTTGTTGCTCTCCTGTGTGATCCATGTAGGCAGCTGACTTTTTTGGGAAATTTATTGAGTAGACAAAAAAAAAGGGGGGGGGGAATCTATCTGCTATTTCCCACATGCAGTCTAATCAGGGTGGTTCTTAAACACAACATAATTGTCCCAGCACAGACTTTATAATAAAGAAATGAATAACTGCTCGGCTTTCAAATATTTCAGAAGTGACAGAGGCCTCTTTTGTTCTCCCGATAAAAGAAAAATAAACAATCTGACCATAAAAATCACAGGCTGCCAGCAAAAAATTAAGTTCAGATACCACAAGGAAATTAAGTGATTGAATTAGGTTTATTTTGACAGGTTCTTGTCACTGGACTCGTAAATTAGAAGTTAGAGCCTTATTTCGAGGCAAATCAACCAAGTGTTATCTGCTATTTATTTATTTGCATGTGTGTGCTTTGAGTAGGTTCACAAAAAGTTCTTCACCTGCATTTGTAAATTCAGGCAGTAAGTTAAAAAAACAAAGAAATAGGAGATTATTAACAACATAACAGACAGCAGTCTCACTTTCTGCTTCTCTGCATAAATTTTACCCAAATGTCAGTAGAATCCTACTGATTCTAAGTCAGGGCAATGGAGTACAGAAGCAGATGCAGAAGACAGCAGTCTTGATAGCTCTGACAATTCAAATAGACTTGCACATCCTCATGTCCCTGAAAATCACCAGATTTTCAGTTAAATAATTATTTAGAGTTTTCTTGTTAGTTTTCGAGTCCATCTAGTTCATGAAATGTTGATTTTTCTCTACAGATGTGTTAGAAACCAGCAAACCCTCTTCAGTGAGGAAGAAGTGTGTAGCTTTTAAATTACAGCTGAGATACTCCTGCCATCATCTCACTCCACTTGAGCAATTTAAGAAAACCCACTGAATACAGAGAGGCTGGTGATCATCATAATAGTAGTTGAGGTCTTGGCAAATTTCTGACATTAGGAAAACTTCATTATATTTCTCTGTAGAGCTTAAAGTGAGAAAACTTGGGGCAGGGGAGCTGTGAGTGTTTTTAGAATTGGGGCCTACACTCTATAAACATTTTGGCATTAGAGTGATCCCATCATTCACAATTTCATCTCCTACAGGTTCCATAGCATATGTCATTTTAAGAAATTCATTTCCTGATGAATGATTTATGGTATCTTTGAGGGAAAACAGACTGATCAAACGCATCAAAAGTTTTCAATAAGAACATTTGCCATGGGGTTATTTCCTTATTCCTGCCAACTCACTCTGATATTTCTTCATGCTACTAAAAACACTTATACAGTTGCATTAAGATTTTAGTTTCCATAGAAACTGTTATTGGCTAAAGTAAATACAAGATGGTGAAAAGTGTGGCTTCCCTAGTCCTGCGAGCATGCTTGCAGCTGCCAAATTTTCGCCAGTATTTACTGCTACGTGACACTTCTAGCTGTGTCTCCCTTTTAAGAACATGGACATTCTTTTGAGTGGCACTTCCGTGCTTCACAGAAGGTATGTGAATATTCAGAGCGATTTCTATGCCTCATTGTACAAAAACATATGTTCCTTTTCACTGCTCGTTATGTTATTTTGCAGACCTCTTTGCTAAACTTTACAAGGGAAAAGACATCTCTTCGTTAGTCTGCACATCACATGAAAGCTCGAGAGTGTGCTACCAGGTAACGTGCAAATAAAAGGAAGTAATTGTTTCATCACAACTAATGATTTTCACATTCCTTCAGCATTTCAAAATACAAACTACATGAGCCCTGAGCATCCTGACACCGCACCCTTGCTGACGCTGGCAGCAGCTCTGAGCCCCTGAAAGCTGTGAGAAAAGGCATGCCACGCTTCAAAAGGGCTGCACTGAATTTATGGGCAATCACATCTTCCAAAGGAAAAAAAAAATGAACTGCATATTAATCTCCTGTTCTCAAAATTTCTCTTGCTCCCTGCCTAAATGATTCTAATGCTTACTAAAAAGGCAAAGTCCTGATAATCATCTTATAATACCCTCACTTCTGTATAAATTTCACTGTAGCTTGAATTCAGGCACTTCTTCCTACCATACACAATTAATAAGTCTTTTCTTGTTCTCTTCAGAACATTACTTTCATTTTTCTTCTCATTTAGGGATCTGCTGCAGTGCTCTGTGCTGCCTGAGATTTGCCCTTATTCCAAAGAATAAACCTTTGCATGTATATTGCATTGAGACAGAAAACTCTGCTTTAGTTTCAGAAAACAGCAGCTGAAGACAGAAGGACTCATCCCTGACAAGGTGGAAGAAGAAGGTGATGCTTAAGCTTCTCAGTAACACAGGGGTCATTTGAGTATACCACCTACTGATTTTGGGTCAGAGTCCCCCTAGCATCAAGTGTTTTGGTACCCACTAAAGATCTCCTTTCTACATCATTAGAAGCCTAAGCTGCTATGAAAGACATACAGACTTATTTTCAGATGCCTCAACACTCTAGCCTTTAATCTTCACATCCTACTTCTTTTGCTGTAAAACCATTCTGACTCTCTGCCCAAGACCCACAGGTTCTACCTAACCCCATAAAGCTACAAATTCCCTTTGGGTGCTATTAGGCACCCAAAGTAGGACATAGACTTGTGCAAGTCGCCTGAATTTGTCTCATCTTCCGAGCCTTGTGCACCATTTGCAAGAACTGGTGGACACTGCCATGGATGAAAACAAGTTTTGAGTTTCCTAGAAGGATAAACACAAAGCCACTCTTACACCCAGATCAGCTGAGGTGAGGCTCTAGCCTTCACATCATCCACACAGTAACAGCGCTTCTCAGGGGCAGCCACAAACTCATTACAGTACCCAGAAGTGTGAGAGCACAGAGAATAATTACTGTCAGCTAATAAGACATAGACCCTGATAAGGCTGTAGGATCATGGTCAAGTGCTAGACTACACTACGTAGTTTTCAGCCAAGTCTTCTGGGTAACTATTCCTGAGGTCTGATCAGGAAGGTCTTTCTTTTGCAAATTACTTTCTGAGCTACTCCCATACACTACTGTAACAGCCAGGAATAGTGTTGGTGCTCTGCTCGTAGGTCTCCACAGACAGGGAAGAACAGGAGAGAGGTTTCCAGAGACTCAAACAATCATCACAAACCAGAAGCTGGAGAAGGAGAAGTGGTTTTGCGCTCAAAGCGCCAAGCAGAGCTGACCACCTGCAACCTAGTGTAACACACTAACTTTGAGGAGATCTCAGCTCATTCCTTGTGCTACCTTAATGTGACAACTGTAGGAGAGAAGTGCACTTTTCTGCCTTCAAGGGAACTTTTGAGGCAAAACATAATAGGTAATGCAGAAAGGAACCAGACCTCCTGGATGAGAAACCCAGAAAGAAAAAGCTCTGAGCTTATGAACAGTGTATGGTAGTGTAAGTGCATTTATGTATCCCGTTTTTGGAGTGAAAACTATTGTGAAAAGTAAATGTCAACCAACAAGACTGAAAGAGAAACTAACTGAAATGAACTGTTTCTCTCTCATTTTCAGAAATTAAGAATGCTGATAGCTGTACAGAAGGTACACTGAATGCAGCATGAGAACGGACTCTGTTTCTAGCCATCAAAAAGACCAAGAGCATGGCAGACTAATTACCAATTACCACCCACTGGTGGATATGGCAGCATATGCGGAAGAAGTGGATATTCCAGATGGTGATGGGGAAGAAAGAGTTTTTGGTAACTATGACTGCTTATAGTCCTCTAAAATCATTACTTGCTATGGTCTTCTGTAGCAGCAAACCTAACGGGCTTGGGTAGCTTACTACGGGTGTCGTTAATCACACTGAAATTTAGATTACGATAAAAATAAAAATGAATTACATTTTTTATGTTTAATAGAAAAGTCAAGGCTTATTAAAGATGACACTTATTTCTATCAAAAGGTAGCACTAGATCAGAAATACATTAAATGAGGTTTAAAGATTCCCATTAACTTCTTAAGTTTTTAATGACAACCCCCAGATGAAATCCACTCTTAGAATTCTGAAAATAGATTAAAAAATTTGCATAAACTGGCAAAAGTCCCCCAACACAGTATAAAAACTGTCCAAGACTATGGGCAGAGGGAGGGGTGGTAGGGGAATAGAGAAAAAATCACCCAAATCTCTTGTTTTACAGTAAAAGATGCATCAGTGCACATCAGCACATTGTCCTTTCTGCCTGGCAAGGCTACTGGAAGCAAGTTCCCAAGTGAATTGATGATCCCACCAGATCATGTGAGATTAACTTCCAGGATAGCTAATAAAGCTGTGTTAAGTGGTACCACGGCAGCAAGAAATATTTGTTGCTGAGACAGCTAAACTATGTTCCATGTTTGCAGCTTATACCATAGGCTGTGTTACGTACAGGGCAAGAGGGTCTGCAGGTACTGGTAAAGCACAGCAGAGCCATCCTGCTGGATACAGCTCAGACTCATCATCATAACATAAATCATCATGTGCATCACACTTTTACCATGCAACGAGCAGATTCTGAATGACTTTGTATACTACATGAGGGAAGCTTGCTGTCCCACACAGTAAATGCCCCTAACCATAGTTCATTATTTATGCTTACCTGAATGCAAGGGTTGCTCCCACCTAGAAGCAGAGCTGTGGAAAAGAACCTCTGAAAAGCTGGGAACTTTGGCAAGTATCACACAGACGTGATGCTGCCCTTTTAAGCCAATATACCAGGGTTTTTACTAGAAGCCTCCATGCAATCACAAGCTGCTACTGCTTGACTTAGAGCCAAGGCTTCCTGCTGCTATATGAGTTTTAGATCTTCTGTGGATGTGACACAAACAGGGCTTCTGTAACGCTCGCTCACCTGCAGTCAACACTCCTTTCCTCAGCCCCTCAACGTGGATCAAAGCAAAACTGACAGAACTGGCCCCAAAATGAGCGTTTTGTTTCACACCGTTTGCAAGATCCCATCAACAGCCAACCCAGGTGCTGTTTTCATTCTGCCCACACACAAATCAATGACAAAAAGCAAACTCATTCACACAGGTGGTGCATTTCACCATCCTAAAAGTCAGGATTTTCTCATACCCTTCATTTAATGCCACTGCTGTCAAATCCGTAACATGTTGTAACAAAACCAGCCTTTATGTAACCTAATAAATAAAAGTCACCGAGGCAATAGCTATGCATAAATTTCAGCTAAAAACATTTTGTTAGAAGAACATGAATGTCCTCTGTAAAGCGGGTAGCATTTTAAAATAATGTTCTAGCCATTGTTAATACTTTATTGCTATTCATCACAGAACCATTAATCATGGTGAACTCATTTGGTATTAATGTGGATGTCATAAAGTACTTCTGTTGCATTTCAATTATAACGCAGCCTTTAAAATGCTGCCAGCCATACACGGAAAGCTTTGAAAACCAAATTTGAATGGTTTGTTCAGAGATAACTACAATCACATTTTGGCACGGAGAAATAACCTTTTCCATTGCTAATGCTTACCCTCAAGGGGCTGAGGAGCACTTGGGGCTGTGCCCTGACCCAGGGCTGGGTGCAAGGAAGAGGGAGCCCAGCGGGAGGCTCCGGGTAAGCCGCAGCCATCCAGACTCAGATGTCTTCCTCCCCTGGGAAAACAAGGGTAGGAGAAGCATTCCTTTGGGCTGCTTCAACCTCACCTGTTCAACAGCGGCTAAGAAGCAACAAAGCCATACTTTCAGGCCCCTAAGGAGATTTCCTTTTTTCCTATCACTCCTGTGATTCCCCGAGGCACTATCTTGCTTCCAGAACTGAGTGCTTTGGTTTTATTCTCTCTGATATGTAGTTTCTGTCCAAACAAAAACACCAGAGAGAACATATATCTACAACCTACTGTCTTTAGAGACAGCAAAGTAGTATGCAATACATCAGAGCAGACCTAAGGGAACTGATATCCTGACCTCTCTCATGACAGTTTAAAAAAACCTTCTTTCTGGCCTCAAGAGGCACTGGAAGAGGAAAACAGGCGGCACAGAATGCAACATAGACCATAACAACTATTAGCTCCTTGCCATCAGGGAAGCCAGGAACTTGTGTAAGTCCACCTTGACAAACCAGGATTTTTGTTCCCTCACTGCCAGCAGAGCTTCCATCAGCATTTTACATACAGAATCAAATGACAACAGCTCAACAATTGTAATGCTTCTCATCAGAAACCATGTTAAATGGAAAAAAAGACAAAGTACTTCTTATTAGCTAAGGGAACTTCGGGTTTTTTTTAATTTTTGCATATAATTCCTGTTCTATTTTATCTAGGTCATCAATGTAACATGTAAGCACACAGCAAAAATTCCTACCTTGGGAGCTCTGGCATGTTTTCCGCATCTGGCATCTTTGACAAGGCTGATATCTAGCAGCTCAGTCTCCTAGAAGGAAAAATTGTAACACAGATAATTATTACATTAGTCAAAAAACCTTGTTGTATTAACAGTGCCCTACTTCCCACATCTGTCAGGGGTTTGCCTGTTCACAATGATGCCTGTCCAAACTGAAAACAGTTTCAAGAAGTGCTCTGTTGCATTTAAGTTATTCTAATAGCAATACTAAGACCTTATATACATATCTTGTTTTCCTTAAAAACGTGCATATGTCTTATGATACACAGAATATATAGACACCATATGAGTCAAGCTTATTTCTTGGATCACTAAATAGCAGCTGCTGTGGTGGTTTTTTTTTTAATACAATTTTAGCTTTTTGATGCTAGTCACAGTCTGAAAAAGGCAATGTTACAAACAGAAAACCCTGCCTCTGCAATAGAAAGCCTACTTTATTATTCCCAGAACATTTTGAAAAGTGCACATAAAACCCAAGAAGCCTTATATCTACAATGATAACAGGTTCCAACAATTTTACAGTGACTACTGCTCAATAAAATCCACATACTTTCGACAAGCATTTCATAGTTCATACATTAACTCTCGTGTTGTGGGTTATACAACACATGCCATACTAGGAACAAAACTGGCATGTGATGACAGCTTCTGTTAGCCAAATTCCTGTCCTCCCCTACACATGTGTAACATGAAGAATCTCCTTTCACTGATAACCTCTTGGATCTCCACCCTCCCTGCCGGTGCCCAGGAAGGATGGGGGCTGAGCTAAGCCCATGGAGCCCTGGGTGGGCCTGCCAGGGCCAGCCCAGCAGGGTGCACGTGCCACTCCGGGATCAACATGGGGCATTCACCACTTTCCAAACACGCAGCAAATTATAACCTTAAGCCAACATCATTTTCCCCGACCTCATCCTGCGTCAGGGCATTTTTGGATGTTGCCACGTTGGTTCTTTCTTGAATGCCTTAACATTTATGAGCAGGAGTGTTTGGAAGGAGGAAAGATGCTGCAGACCAAAGCAGCGCGATTCCCAGCTGCCAGCTCCCTCGCAAGCACGTGCATACATGCGGCATTACGTGTGCTTTCCCGGGAACACCACCAGCTGTCTTGCGAGACACAGCAAGAACATCTGACCTGATTCAGCATTACTTGACAATCTTAAACCACGTCTTAATGCTGTCTGCCTCATTTACACTAGCATTTGGACTAATAGCCCATGTTAGCATGGCTTGATTACATACTAAATATAGTCTAAAAGTACTTCAGCAGGAGTGTGACCACACCACAGTTAGAGCTACACCAGTTCAATGCATTTCAGCCTTCCAGTAGTAATTGCAAATGGTGTGTGGAGCACCTGAAATCTATGTACTAGACAAACCCACTATATTTTTTTTAATACCAAGGAGAAAAGAAAAATATTTTCTCATGGACAGGTAATTTTAACATGGGTTACTTTGTATCTTTATTTCTTTTCCATTTTAAGGGACCCACTCCTGCACAGCTCTTGTATGTCTTTGTTGTCTAATACGACATCAGCTCTACCACCAAATTTTCACGTGACTATACATTCATCACATCCTCCTCCATCCCCCATATCAATCCCAATTCTCTTCTGTTATAGCACCAGCTGGACTCGGAGGAGCATTTCTTTAGCTCTTCATCTAGCCTGTTTAGGGGAAACTTGGACTTTGGAGAGCTTTATTTTTCGCTCATACTTGCCTGAAACAGGATCAGAATAAAAAACTTGCAGGGATTAGGAAAAAAAATAGGCAGGGTCGTCAAAGGTGATATTTTGTAAACATCCTTAGGAAATAACCCCAACTACACAAGGCATATGGACACAAGCACTCTTCTGACAGCGCTGCAGCCTCTCACATGGACAGCTGATTGCCGTACGTAAAAGCTTGTCTACAACTGTCCCTGTTCCAGCACCTGATAGGTTGTGAATCCAACTTTCAGGTCCAGTTTGAAGCTGATCTTACTTCCAGATCTAAACTACATTGATCCTTATTCTGCCCAACACGAGCACAACTGACACCAGGAGTTAGGGTAAGCTCAGTATTGAGTGCAGAAAAGCCCTTAATGCACCAAAATATGGGTAATCTCTCACTATTCAATGAGACGACTGTGTAAGGAACATCTAAAAAGTGCAGAGGACAGTGAGCACTAGTTCTACATCTCCCAAGGTGACAGGTCACTGGGCCTGGATGGGACAAGCTCCTCACCAAGGTGGAATGGTTGCAATGGTGAAAAAGCAATGCTGACCTTTTTCAGCCACAGATCTGTCCCTGAGTTTTACAATAACATTCCCACACTCATATCATTCCTCTCTCAGTGGAATATATGTCTTGAGTTCTAGTGAGGCTGGAGTAGTGCAAATGTCTCCACGTATTTTATTTCTTCTGAAATCAGTCCATGCCACATTTGCATCTCTAAATGCAGAACGATACCCCTAGTGCTCTTGCAGATGCTACAAATTATTTGTCAATTAAAACAAAATCTGTTCCCCCTCTTTTTTCTTTTAAAGAAGTGCTGAGAGAAAGGAATGACACTGTTACTCTCTCAAGTTGCTCTTGTGAAACGTAACATTGCCAGTTACATCACATTACCACCTGGGACATAGCAGCAGTAGAAGGCAAACTTGCTGCTCAACACAGAAAAAATAAATAAAATAAAATCAGAGCAAAAAGAGCCAAAGAAGCACTATGAAATAGCTATGTGTGCAGGTCTGGCAGCAGGTGCAGCTTTAAATAAAACAGGAAAATGTCACACTGGAGGGCTTATCTTTGAGTTAATGCGTGCGGCCATTCAGATACCAGCAGAAGTGAAAATAACAAAACATGGCAGAGCTACATTTGGGTTTATCACACTCAGAGCAAGAACTAAGGTGGGAAATGGAAGAGTCACAACATAATTATGGGCAGACGGAGATCAGACACGACCACACAAAAGGCAAGAAATTGAAAAGAAAACCAGGGCCAGCATATTCCATGAGCATCAAGCAAAGGGAAACCAAGGCAGGGCAGAGACAAGCTGAAAGTCCATCAGCAAAAACCGTGAAGAGCAGATGTGCAGAGCTGAGCATGGAGATGACGGCATGTCAGATTTACAGACCACATGCTCAGCAAGGGCAGACATAGCCAGGTTTGCTGTTATCAGACAAGAATGCGGCCTTCAGGGTGAGAGGCCGCGGGTTATATTTACCACAACAAATAATACTCATGCCCTGAAGCGGTCTCCAACCCACTGTGAAGCGTTTTACAGAAGCTAGGGGCACATGCAGAGCATGTCATAAAAAATAAGATTTTGCCGACTGAAAGGACTGACAAGCCCTAAAAATAAAGGCTTTAACAGCAAACACATGAGAGAAATGAAAGATGCTAAAGAAAAATGGATCTTAAACAAAGCTGCTGAGCCACACAGACTGAATTTCAGAAGTTTCTTTTAGTTGGATTGGTCTGGCATTTTAGCTTTAAAAAAAAAAACCAACACAACCAACAAACAGAATTAATAATTTATTCACTTACAAAAGTGCAACTAGACCTCCCAATACACAAACATAAAAAGACCCTTTTAAATGGAATAACACACATTANTTCCAAGGACAGTATGAGGAACCTGAACGACCCTGCTGAGGTCCTGCACCCTCCTGGATGGAGGAGGATGAGGACATATAGGATTGTTTTGGAGTTTTGAGTACTGCTTTCAAGCCACTTGCATGCCACCAAGGCACTTGCAGAAAATGCGATAGCCTGAAGATCCAAGACCTAGCAAGGACAGTCCAAGAAGACTAGGGGAAGAGTAGAGGTTTGTGGGGCTACTTCAACAAGAGCCGCTGGCACGGCTGTAGGAAAGGCTGACCCCCCTGAACATCCACCTTATGGCCTTGCTGCACTGTTACCTCTTTGCTGTGCTACCTCTCTAACGTAGAAAGCAGTTTTACAATCCTATGCCTATAATCCTTTATAACCCTACTTGAAAAGACCATTTAATTTGGGGGGATCCTCTCCTAGGTGGTAATTACAGAAGTGACAAGAAAATAAAGTCCAAAGTCTCAGCCATCATCCAACATCAGAAAGGAATGGCCCAGGTTCCATAAATACATTTTATAGATGCGTTCAGGTCAACAGAAGCAGTAGCCTGATAGATGCTATAGCCTATGCTCTAAACTAAGAAGATGAGAGCAGAATATGCATCCCTGTAAGTGCCTCTGCAGGCAGCATTCAGCGGGGCTTGGATAAATCGGAATTCCTAATGTGCCATTTCTTAGAAGTTCTTTGGTTCAAAAATACCAGACCTCCTGGAATGCCCTGACCTCTGGGCACTTGCTTTCATCTTTCAAACAACTAATTAAGAGGACAGAAAGCAACTTCCTCCCAAATGAGAGAAAAGACAATTTCCTATTTCCCTGTTGCAAAATGTGGACAGACTTTTGTGAAGGGAAAATACACTTAAGTATTGGACAGAAAAATGCCCCATTTCCTGTGCAGCAAAACAACCCAAACCCTCCTCTGCTTAAATCAACAGGAGTTTTGCTACTGACTTCCTCCATGCAGGCTTGGAAACTGCATTCTGTGCTGTACAAGGCACGAAAGTCATAGTAACTGGAAAAAGAAAAAAAAAAAAACAACTAAAAAGAACTAATCAGAAACCTCTGCAAGTCCAACTTTTCTCTGTTTAGAGACCTCCAATCATTGCTGTTGGCACTTACTAATCTTGCAATAGACTGACATCTCTTAATGCAACCAGTAGATCCCCCCAGTAATTTACAATACAGAAATTCCAGAGAGGTGAATTATTAATCCTACCATGTTTGTTTTCAATTAGCAGCTGAGACAGAGACACATTCATATTGGGTTAGATTGTGCAATCTCACATTTATGGGTGAGCACACACTCACAAGAGCAACAGATTGTGCAACCCCTCAGCGACTGCTTCAGCACTTAAAATTAGGCCCATCTGAATTTAATATAGGAACACCAATTTATACCAGCTGAGGATCTGGCTCATTCCTATTTTAACCTGCCCAAAATGATGCCATGTGCATCACAGTGCCTTGGGAACTTGCTTGTGATGTAACCCCAGCTACAAAGCAGGATTCCTTATCGATCCCGCTGGAGAGCTCTGCTGAAGAGCCATCAGCAGTACCGCGGGCTGAGAGCGGGATCAAGTGTCCTACAGAATTTCACAAAAACTATGTCAAGGAGACATAGCAAAAGTGGGTATGCATTACAACAGCTGCACGGGTTAGTTGGTCCAGATATCTAATTACTTTACTTATATGCCTAACAAAAATATTCCACTCTGCTCTGAGTACTCACTGTGGCTGAGTAGTCATGTATTGCTCTGACCTATGTTTGTTCAACTGCCACTTCCACATCCCTTCGGGTCGGATGTTCTTTTTTCCTCTTGTATGAAGTGTCGCTGCATGCTGCCAGCAACTGTGGAGCGCCGTTCTCACGGTCATGTTGCTGTAGCCATTGCCGTTTAGGGATACAGTCTAACTGATGCACAGCTAATTAAACTCTAAAAACTCATTTTCCACTTAGCTTTGAAATCTGCTGCTTCTAGTTTCAAATCTGAAGAGGAAACTGTGTGCCTGAAAGCTTATCTAATTCTTACAAATGTTACCAGTCGATCTAATAGAAGACAAAACACTGCCTTCAAGGTTTGTCTGATGTAGTGCTGGCAAAATAAACTTTGAAAACCTAAGCCAGTTTTGCAGAAAAGCATCATTTAGTGCTACTGAATGGCAACATCTGGTGAAAGTTTTCAAAGGGAAAAGGCCATTTTGCTGAAACAAACTTCAAACAGAGACTTAAACATCATCTTCTATTGGGAATAGTTACTCATAATGAAGTGTTTCTTTAACATAGAAAGACTCCATTTTAACATTTTCTGGACACGAAAGCATCGAATATTTCTTGAAGCAAAAATTTATGCAGTTCTAGGTTAGTTTTATTTTTATTCTGCAATTAAAAAGTGTTATTTAAAATAAACACACAAGTGACTAATTTCCTTACAACATGTTAGAAAGAAAGTATTAAGATCAACATTTGAATCTGATCGGTAATAATTACAAGCTATGCTAAAGAAGTATCTGGCCCTATAGATTCAGAGTAAATATATATGCAAACTCAGCACTTTACAGCCATTTATAGAATACACCTCATTCAGGTTTCAGAGATTTTGACAGCGTGCTGATCAATCAGCCACACTCAGATTACTCCAGGAGTGACATTCTCTGCAGTAAGAATGAACATTTAGCCCCAATTTAGAAAGGGTGCTTTCACAGCTAGGGGATGTTGTATATAATCCCCCTGTTAAAACAATATCTATTTTTCCCCATTATCATTAAGAATAAATTGAATGAAATACCATTAAGAATAAATTGAATAAAACACAGCAATTTGTATCCTCATCCCAAAGGAAAACTGAGGAGGACTGGTGAGGTTGATTTAACAGAAACCTGCATCGACAGCTACAATGAAGTAGTAAGGCTGTCAATGACATTAATGGGAGCTAAGGTTGCACTGTGTTTCCCTGAAAGTCCCATTATATAATTCATAAGCTGCATCCCACCAGAGAGAGACAGTCCCTGAAGAAACTGTCTCCATGTTTCCTCCTTGCAGCACACAATTCAATTATCAGGCATAAAAATCATCTGCTGTGTCAATAAGCGAGCAGCACAGTAGCACGTACACCCTGAAGGCAATGGTAAAACTCTCCCTGACAATACCAAAGTCTTTTGCTGCATAAAGTTGTTCTTCACAAGTTCAAAATATTTTATTACCTTCCCACCTACTCTTTTTAAGAAGGTTATTATATATTAATGCTGTAGCTCACCAACCTGCCCAATGCAACCAGACCTCTTCTAGCTCCTTGCAGGTGATGCCCTCCTCACAGAGGTTATGAAGAAACAACTGCAAGGCATTCAAACAATGGAACAGATACTCAGGTTAATCTGAACACATTTCTAGATTAGCCATTGGCTTCCCAAAGGGTTATTAAAACTTTCTATGTGTTCAAACTTGGTTAAAGCGATTCCTGAATTTTCTGCTTTCTAAACATCTACTACAAAACCCAAAGCCCAAGACACCCTGGCACGTAAAATGAAAAAAAGAGCGAGAGGCACAGCTGCTCCCAAGGGGCAAGAGAGACAGAAAACGCTTTGCTGCCTCCACCACTTCACTCAAAGTCACTTACTTTCAAGCTCTTCCTTTCTGGCCAGTAAATGCTGGTAGAATATCACCGCAGACCCATCCACTTCAGGCCCATTCAGAGCATGAGGCTGGGCACATGTCACTATACACACAGGGGAAGTTCAACTCCTGGACCCTTCTCTCTTGGGAACTATTTTAAGTGGAAAGCTGTTTGTCATCATCAGCACTATATCTCCCCATGGAGTTGGCGGAGGTACTCCACCATTTCTTCTGCTACCTATGACACTAAGAGGCATCCCCCTGAGGCAGGGAGTGATGGAAACAGAAGGAAGAATGTAGATGTGCTCCTCTTACACAGCACAGCAGCTTGGCCAACAAGAAAGAATGATTTTAATCATTGCTGTGACCACAAGAGCGCCTTAGGTCTGGACTAGCATTTCTAACCAAATAGTCCAAGCAGACACTCACCCTCTTTACAACTTGTGGCATTCAGCCCCGATTTAGGCAAGTGAATGGTTAAGGTTAGCGCATTGTCCAATTCAGCATACAGCTTTGACCCTCACTGTCCCACCTGCCCAGTGAATTCCCAGCCAGCCCTCCCTGGCTTGCTTCCTCAGCCTCTCCTGTTCTGCTTTCTGCAAGTATATACGGTTCATTAGACAAGAAGGAGTGATGCACTTGGAACCCTGTTATACCTGGCTCCCCAGGTGGCTCTCACAGCACTCTTGGTTAAAGCACTTAGTGAGGTGACCACAACTACAATCAACTGTAACTGGATGGTGAATGATCTTCTCCAAGCAAACAATTTCAAGGAGTTTGGTATCACAGGGAATGGAAATTTTTCAAAAAAATCACTCGAACAGAATGACTTCTTACAACTCAAAATGAATTATCTGCAAATTTGAACCTGAGCTAAGCTTCATCTGGGTGGTCATTAACTGTTCTTAACTCAAAAAGAGTTGGAGGACCTCAGCACCTGCAAGGCAAGAACTAGTATTTATGATTTGACTCAACTACTCTGGGAATAAGCTCCAAATACTTTGCAAGGTTTCTTTGCTTGCAGGTTCTTCTTGAAGCACCAAGTTACATGACATCCCTACTGAAAGGCCCTTATAGCAAGCACTCCTATAGAAGAGTAAGCCACAAACTGAGAAGTTTTTGCTATCTTAATAACGTTCAGTCTCTCAATGTATCCCTGGAGACATAAGAACAGCAATATTTTCTAGTACAGGGAAAATCGTCTGCAGTTTATATGAAGCACTAGGCTATTAGGAAAAAAAATAAGAAGGAATTTTCATGCTAAGTACCCTTTTAATAATGAAAGCAAAACAAGTCTTCTGCATCTATGCATATAGTTCTTTGCTGCTTCATTAAGGAAAATTTCATTTACTTGGATTTACAGGCGCTGTGGCTAAGCAGTCTAGAAACTGGTGCATGCACTTTGCAACACAAGTCTTAGCACAAAGAAATAGTCGGGAAGCATGCAGAGGTAAAGATTTGCTACTTGCTTTCATCCCAGCAAACTGACCAGCACAGACAGGTGAAGGACACACCAGTGAGTCAGTGTGTTATGATCAGCAATCATGTCGGATTTTAAAAGTAATGCACTGGAAAAATAGAAAATTTCCACAGCCATGTCTGAAGCTACAGTTCTAGTCCAAAAAGTCACCTGTGCTTGATCAGGTATAAGCTCTGCTTGGTATATAAAAATAATTACTTCCCCTATTAGTCAGAGCATCAGCCTAAATACACAAGACAAGCAGTGGATGAAATGTGAAATGGGTATGTGAAGTAATCTCCTAGCAGGACAGAGTAAAATAGTGGCAAAGCTGGAGAAGTATCTCCATATCTTGGTCCCACACCGATTAGCGTGCAGTCTCCTCACCATGCTGCAACCTTTGCATTGGAGTCTAACTTCCAGTGCCCCACCATTCCAGGAAAGGTAGCATATCCTGGAGCTTGCCCTGGAGTTGGATACAAGCTTGTTACATGAGAGTTAGGAGCTTTACAACAACAGGAACCTGATGTTTTTTAGAGAAATCTATGAACAGACAGGTCTGGTTATAAGTGATGTGCCATAAACCAAGTGAGAAATCAGTCTCTGGCAGAGCTAGAACAGGTCCTTGGTTATTTAGTTTCCTATCAGAGCATGCTACCTCCCATGGCCAGTCAGCTGTGGACAAGCTGTATGGCTGCTTTGTTTTCAACATTTTGAGGAGCTCATCGGAGACTCCTTCAGAAGGTGCATCCTGCTGCACTATGCTGCGACACAAAGGGAAATCCTGCACCAACAGCAGCTTGTCTCTTGAGTTCAGGGCAACGCAAGAGCACCCACAGCTCAAAACTAGAAGTTTCGCATCCAAACAACTTGGTTTCTGCCATGGACACAAGCACTTTGAACGGAGCAGTTGGAACTGGTTTGGTTTTGCTAAAATTGCCCTCATGGAGCTGCTCGTCCCACTCGCACAACTGGATAACAACAGGAGGAGAAGGAGAACTGATGAGGTGCAGCCATATTCAAAAGAGGAAAGAGCTGGGGGAGGACCTGCTTCAAAAGAAAATACAAAGCATATTGTAGGCAGCCTTCATAATGGTACTTGACTAATTTTTATTCACATAACTGAGAATAACCTGGCAATTTTTAGCTTTAGAGTCACAAGGAAAAGTACAGTGAATTGAAGTTTGAAGCAGCAGATTAAAAAAAAAAAAGAAACTTCTCTTTTCATATCAAAAGTCATAATCATGTGTGATTATGATGATTAAACGCCTTCCCAGAAAGGGACATATCATATTTTGGGGGTGACGTTCTTGTGCCATTATTTCATGCTGACAAGGGATCACAGACTACATACACCAGTATTACGGTTTTTCTTTTGAAGCAAGTAAAGTGTATTATTTTCATCAGAGCGCCCCACCTGGAGCACAGACTTTCATCTCAGGTAGAAGAGCCACTGTCCAACTCCTGCCTACTGCCCTGCGCCACTCTACCACCACACCTAACATTACAGCTCCTCCTCAGGCAAATCTCCTGTTGATCAGCTGGAGATTTTTCCAAGATTGGACAAGATCAAGTCCTTTGAACTTCTTCTATAAAAGTCCTTTTCTATTCACCCAGCATAAGTTTTATGCATCTAAAAGAGTGCCAACACATTTATGGCTTTGAATATGTTTTTAGAAAAGACCAGAGCTTTTGACTGCTTTATATTAAAACAATAAATACTTTTTATACATGTAAATTGAACAAAACTGGGAGATTAGGAACTTGGAATTGCTCTGCTCCCTACATAGCACAAGTTTTAAGGTTAAGGCTCAACATAGCAATACATGCCCTACTTACATGCCTGTGACTTCTGTGGAGGCATAAGGTAAAAGGATAAAAACTGAAAACTGTACAGAAGCAAAACTTATATTCCTGCCAACTCCTCTAGCTAAGGCCCTGGCATGTGTTACTTAACTGGAAAATCCACAGTCCAGGCACATTTCCAACTGGAGACTTGAGCTATAACATCACACTTAAGCACTAAAGACAATAGCTGAAAACTCACAAATTGACCTTTGTAAATAAAGGCACTTTGTGTTTTTAGGGCCCAAGGTTTGGTTTCTGGGACATATTCAAAGCTGAAACAACGCTAAAATACATGTTGATGAGATTTCATAGAATCATAGAATCATAGAATGGTTTAGGTTGGAAAGGACCTTGAAGATCATCGAGTTCCAACCCCCCTGCCATAGGCAGGGACACCTCCCACTAGACCAGGTTGCCCAAGGCCACGTCCAGCCTGGCCTTGAACACCTCCAGGGATGGGGACTCAACAACCTCTCTGGGCAACCTGTTCCAGTGCCTCACCACCCTCAAAGTGAAAAACTTCTTCCTAATGTTCAATCTAAACCTGCCCTCTTCCAGTTTGAAGCCATTCCCCCTTGTCCTGTCACTACATGCCCTAGTAAAAAGTCCTTCCCCAGCTCTCCTGTAGGCCCCCTTTAGGTACTGAAAGGCCGCAATAAGATCTCCCCGGAGCCTTCTCTTCTCCAGGCTGAACAGCCCCAACTCCTTCAGCCTCTCCTCATAGGAGAGGTGCTCCAGCCCTCGGATCATCCTCGTGGCCCTCCTCTGGACACGCTCCAACAGGTCCATGTCCTTCTTATGTTGGGGACTCCAGAGCTGGACGCAGTACTCCAGGTGGGGTCTCACGAGAGTGGAGTAGAGGGGCAGAATCACCTCCCTCGCCCTGCTGGCCACACTTCTTTTGATGCAGCCCAGGATGCGGTTGGCCTTCTGGGCTGCGATCGCACATTGCTGGCTCATGTTGAGCTTCTCGTCGATCAGCACACCCAGGTCCTTCTCCTCAGTGCTGCTCTCCAGCCATTCCCCGCCCAACCTGTAATTGTGCTTGTAATTTCTCCCCAAGACACAAAAATCTCTTGGGATTAGTTACTTTGCTAGCCTATCTGTTATTAAAAGGTGCAGATTTCTCACTGGGTTTTTAAATAAATCATCCTGGTCTTACATCTAATCCATACCAGACCAGGAGACAAAGAAAACCTGAACCAACATCTATATTTTAGAAAATGGAAAGCAGGGGAAATAACCCCAGCAGCTGTAGGTACATTAAGCTGATAGGCAAAGCTTTAGGTCAGATGATGAAAGGAGTATAATAACGTGAAAGTAAAATGAAAAAAATAAGAGAAGACATGAGCTTGCCAGACAGAGCATATCTAACTAAGCTGAGAATTTTTTTTTTCTTGGGACAGGAAGCTTTGAAGATATTCCCCACCTGAATTTTGATTAATTACATGAGCCAGAATTGACACAACATCATCTGGTCACCAGTACTCAGAGATGAATTTAACTTGAAGGAGGTGTAGAGAGGGTTTCAAACGTGACTGCAGAACTGGAAGTATGCTCTTGTTAGAGAAGACTAAAAGAGCTTGGCTTCCACGGAACAGCAAAAGGAAGCCTAAGAGGGGTATGATTATTGTCTATAAATACATGCATTGTATAATCAGTTGAGAGAAAGAGGAGCTATTCAATCTAGAAAGACATGAGAACTGAGCTATATAGATTCTAATAAGTAAGGGCAAAATTAGGACTATTTTTCTTTAGATTCTGAAAGCAAAAAATCACTTTCAAAATGGAGTTTGATGCGTTTCTGAATATGAAAATAATCCATGCACTAAACAATATCCAAAATCATGGAACTAACACAAAAAAATCTTGTCTTATACTATAGACGTAAAGGAATCACATTTATTTACAGCTGTATCCTTGACTTCTCACCATTCCAACCATCATACAGCTTTATCTATAAAGTGATCACCAAACAGATCAGAGAAAAATTCATTAAATACTGATACATAAGTGGCCTATTTTGGAAGTTTATCCCAAAGAAGATTTATATTTTCAGGCTCTTTATGTCAACATCAGAAAAAAGCAGCAGAAGTTGCACAAGTAGAAAGAAAAGCTTTCCCCGGATGGATCCTCAACAGTTTGCTCCTCTCAAGGAAGATGAAGTACACAAACAATACCAGCTGAAGATGTCCACGTAGAGCCAAACAGATGAGAATCTTTTAGGTGAGCACACAATACAAGCATAAGAAAGCATCAGTTTGTCATTAGGCAAATCATACTTTGCTTCTTCAAATGTACATAGTTCGTAGTGCAGTAACTCAGCAGCAGCTCTCAATGGCCACATTCTTCTTGAGCTGCGCTGGCAGACAAACAAGTCTCCTTGCCGGAGCACACTCACTCCATCCTCCTGCAGCCCATTTCACTTCACCTGCTGTTGCCATATTTTAATTTCCCTTATTACCTCCATTTGCTGCTTACCTTGTAAATATAAGTGAGTTTAGGACATAGTTATTTGTTTGGTATTTATTAAGGAATTAATTAGAGGGGAGTAAGAATTTGTTGCTAATTTATTTTGTACAGGCTGTAATAATTTTTATTTTTGCATGCTCCCAGAGTTTATGGATAAGTGCATTTTAAAAATCAAAGGAAAAAAAAAAAAGAGAAAATCCCCAGATCAGAATCAGTGGGTGAATCTCTAAAGATTTAATTTACATTCATCTACTATTAATATGAATGCATAATATTCTTCATTATTATTTTATAAATCTCTAGATAAATCTGGGAAATTATTTTTATTAAGGTATTTGCATGTGCATGCCTCAAATTCTTCTAGTCTTGGCAGCTGTACTTGAAATTAGAATTTACACTGAATGAGGAAATACGGGTCATTCTGCAAACACAACAAATATGAAGTCAATGGCAACTTGTTGGAAGACCTCGAGTTCTTGCCAAGCCACGTTTCCCAAAATATTTTGCCCTACACCACACTCAAGCCTCAATTATCAGCTGCTCTCTCCTGCAGGAGCCAGCTGCTCTGAGCATGGAAGGCACACACACGAAACATAACCAAGTCATAATTCAGAAAAAAACTTGGTGACACTCAGGCAGATGTATATGATTAGGTCTTCTTATCTTCAATCAAACTGAAGAACGCAATTTTCTTAATAGGGACTTACTTCAGCCTACACCTTAGGTGTGCTAATAGTTGGTTCTGTTCAGCATTACAGTCAGTCATGCCGTAACACACTTGTAATTTTGTATTTGTTTCATTGCCTCAATCTAACAGTTTGCGGGCTGTTACAATGTGGGGTTTTTTTTGCTATCTGACTTGTCTCCACTTGTTGACAGCACACACACAAAAGACATTTTTCTCTCCTATCAGGGCACTCTTTGCTGTTTCCTGTTTATATTTTATTCCAATATGTGGAGTTAAATGCAAAGCAGAAAACCCAAGGTTAGCCCTGTTGTCTAACGATGTTTCCTTATTTACCATTTAGTTTTACTGCAATCTTCTGGTCTCTCCCCCACAAATGTTCTCTGTTCTGTTCTCTGGAGCATAATTATTCTAAGTACCTTTCCCCCAGCAGCAGCATGCTAATACTTCTTGGCTTTTCAAAAGAAGGTTTGTCTTTTTGAAGGTGACCGAAACATATCTTGAAGAAAGTATCAAAGGGCTCACTCCTGACAGGGTACTGCAACTGAAAAGTATCACCCACATTCTTAGTGGATCTGCACAACAGAGATACCCGAGCCTCCAAGATGTACAGCACAATACCGCAATCTCTGCATTTCTGAAACTTCAAGGGCAGTTTCCATGGGCACAACCAACCAGCAACCCTGAAGAGCATTTAACACCCAGGCACACCGGTTTGAATCCGTTCAGATTTCATATTATCAGAAAAAACTGTATCACTATGTGCACTTTTCCAGCACTCTCCATTATGCGACATGGATGTCAGCTCTTCATTTCTTTGCCAAATTTTAAACATTTAGCATGAAATAATCCTGCTGGATGATTGCCTGGGCTGGGGTGGGTTGGTTGTTTTTATTCCTAAAGTAGCAGCCAGTGTGATTTTCCCAATTTCCTCAAATAAAGCTGCAATTTCTGAAATATGGCACATCTCTCCAAAGGAGATGAATGGGAGCCAAAACGGTTTGGAAAATATGTTTTATGCATGCTCTAAAATATCAACTAGTTCTTGTATGCGGGAAGATCGAATGCCTTCCTGCTAGGAGGAATACCTCTGGATTTTAACAGTCAAACAAGTTGTCTCTTTCTACCAAACCTGTGAAAATACAGCCAAGTTTGGACAAACTAGAACACCAAAAATTCTCAATTTGCACACAGGAGTATAAAAAAATCATGGAGAATATATGTACATATCATTATTCTCGAAATGCATAAGGAAACTAAAATGAAGTTCATTCTAGCATTTTATAACTTCTAAGTGGTTGACTTTGCAGCCTAAGTAATCTCTTAACAAGTGTCTCATTTCTTTCTAAATGAAATTTCACGTGTAATAAAATTATTGTTAAGAATCAAGTGTAAGAATTAGTATGCCTTTCAAAGCAGGCTAGGATGCCTCCAGAATAACACCAAAAAGCACACTTAATGGGTAAAAGCATACTAGTTAGAAGAAAATAGCCTGGCAGACTTAGAAAATGGATGCTTTTTTCAGTAATTACACAGATTGAGAAACAGCTATTTTTGTTGACATCTTCAAAGAAACTTTTAAAGTTATGGAAAGTAAACAGAGGAAAATCAGCAAGCACAATGGGGTTTTTTTCCCAGAAAAATGGTAGTTTGAAAACCAGCAACGAAAGAAGACAAATCTATTTAGGAGAACAAAGAGAATGCCATTTGGGCAGAGGCTGGGGTTAGTGAAATCACCTACTGTGATTTTAATCCATGCACGCATCAGATCAGGCATTTTACTGATGAGATTTTAATTGGAGCTTGGTCACCCTTGAAAATACCTCCCATAACACATAGCTAGGCTGGCTGTAAATCAGGACAGTAGGGATGATGACACAAGATACTCAAAATTAGAAACTGTCTGACAGCTAAGCCCATTAAAAGACGCGTGGCAGGGGAGAGAGCAAATAAACAGGAACTTGCTAGAAGGTCAAATTTGTATGTTTTGTGGTCAACTCTTGCAGCTTTATGATGACAATTGTGATATTTAGGGTTGTATTTGGAGATATATTTATTATTATTTGTAAGTCCAAGCTCCTGTACAGGAATTACAAGATTAAACACGGAGCGTGACATGTAGAGGGACACACAAGATTTTAGGCACGTATCTCCTGGTTTTTATGTGTATTCAATGAAAAATACTTTATCCAATTAAACAAAACAGACTCTCAGGTCCTCATGTTCTTTCCCCAGGTACTGATGAGCACACTCTAGTAAGTACAGGCCACATTTCACCATGTTCCCTTATTTTTTGCAGGGTGTTTTAAATGAAACCACCGGTGGCAAATCAACAAAGCTTCTGACAAAAGGGTCAAGGGTGACTGCAGTGAACATATTTTACTTAATAATGAGCAAACATAAAATGTGTATAAATCTTGACATGACTATTGGGTACGTGAAACAGCTGCTTTCCAGTAACCCTGGGTTTGGCCTCACTGGACCAGACCAGGAGGTACTAGACAACAAAACTAAGGGAATCCAAGTGTATGCTGCCACAGAAGAGTTTCTCCCGTTATGTATGAAGTGTTAAGTAATCTTATTCATTTACTCAAGCCAATGACTAATATTACAGAAGTTTGTGCAACTCTAAATTTCACTGCAGAGCTTTTGCAGAGCAATTAGCTTGCACAAACCAAACTTAAAAAAGACATTTTGGCCGTGACACTCTGATGGCATCAGTTGATATGCCCTAAACCACAACTGAACAACTTCCTAACACAAACATGGCTCATACTGTCTTCTGATATTATTCCCATGTATGAAGAGTTTTAAGAGCTTTGCTATAAATGTAGCAATTGTCTTAACAAACAAACGCAAACCAGAGGGTCTGTCTTTCTTCCACATCTTCTACATGTATTCCTGTCACAAAACTTGCCTCTTCTCTAACAAAGAAAATCCCCCCTACAGATACATGATGCTGTGAAACTTTATACTTCTTTTTCAGCCTGGATTATAATTTCCAGGATCTTCCAAACCTGACTCTAAACACTAATCTGCGTATCAACAGCTCTTGGACTGTAGGTATATGAAGATGTAATAGCATGCCAGTTTCCTTTCCTAAAGCAAATACAATTTTCCATTCACAAAAATTTGCAGAAACAGCTTTAATTTCACTGAAAATCTGGCTTTACATGTCAGTCCAGATCAGAATTTACCTTTTTCAATACAGAAAGGCTTCTTAAATTCTAATGGTTTTTATCTGTTCTTTAAAACAAGTTTTTATTCAGGTTGGTAGAGGCATAATCTCTCTCAGTAGTCTCAGTCTTTTCAAAGGGGTTATTTCCGACCTCAATGAAAGCAGAACAGAATAATGTGGCCATTTAGAAAGACAAAGGAGCTAGGGGTTTCTATTAAACTTGAAATTACCCTCACACTACTATTGCAGTATTACTATCCTTAACAAACCGTAGCCAATTATTGCAGCAGCAAACCAAATTAAGATACAGTATCAAACCAGATTAAATACGAGATTAAGTTCTGCAACAAGTACGTGTCCAAGATAGCAGAACTCTTCTGCAGTCTGTTTTACACAGTCCAGCATATCCTTGTCATTATGGCCCTGAAGGATGAATTTAGATCATCAGGTGTTGTGAAAGCACAAGTGTTTCAAACCACAGAGCTGTTTTAGCACCAGCAGAAATGGTATTTTAATTTTTTTTTCCATTACATTGAATCATTTTTGTTTTGCATTTAACAAACTAACTTGTGCTTCAGAAAGATCCTATCAATATTTGAGTAGCATGTCTAACCTTCACCAAATAAATCAACCGATCTGGACTTTTATTGCGCCAGATATAGTATCTACATTTGATCATCTCAAATTATTGCTCACCTCTGATTCTCAGAAGATTTTGAACGATCCATTATCAAGCAAAAGCCTAAATAATGTAATATTATTATTCCACTGGTGGTCTATAGTGTCGCCCCCCCCCTTCAAAATACAGAGTTAAACAGAACTGCAGTCTGGGCATAGCGACTCTATTTCAGAAATATTGGTGGCATTTCTTTGTTTTTTCTGTACTCGCCATATAGGGACAAGAATCCACACATCGTCTTTTCCCCCAGCAATAAATCCCAAGGAAAGATGACAGCAATGCAGAGAGTATTTCTCAATGTCCTCTACTGCCAGATCAATTTTGTTTCTGAAGAAGTCCAAGGCAGACCAGGCAGACCATGCCAGGCAGTATGAAGGAGCAGGAAAGACTTGCTTCCTGAATTGATTTAAAAGGGAAACTTTGGAAATAGCCAGAGAATCACCATTTACTTTGGCTACATAAATCCTCCTAGAGTTTTCCTGGAATACAGAAATCCTCCCCAAGACCATCTTAGCATGTTACTGCATTCAGCAGCTGCTGCAAAAATAGTTTCACGTGAGGAGCAGATGCAGTGATTCCTCCTGAGCTATCCCATATAAACCATCAAGATATGTCCTGTACACGAGCGGTACGTGCTAGTCGGGGAAGTGCATCTTGAACACTGCCACACATGGCACACACTACTGACTGTACACTTTTGAGTGCTTGCACTATGTGCCTCAGTTCACTACTGCTGGGACTTACCGCAATGCCCCAAACCTTTGGACAGCTTCTGAGGCGGTTAAAAGAAGTACAGCCCACACCTTTCTCTGCTTACAAGTTGGGGAACCAGCCATGCACTTGGTAATAAAATGTATCCTATGGGCATGCAGAATCATCAACTCTCCCTTTACACATATATATAGCAATTCCCTGTTTCTCTTCTCTTCCAACCTCAAAATTTGATTGTTTCCAGAATGCTAAAGGTTATACAAACAGGAGAAAAAAAAAAAAAAAAAAAAGAGAAACCTTGTTTCTGATACCCGTTAGGAAAACTGATTTATGGATTTATTTCTAAGAATTATGCTCGTAACTGCCACTCACCATAGGCCTTCATACATCTGCATTTACAGCTCCCTGAATACAAGGAGACGGAAAAAAATCTGATTTGAATTTATTATGTAATTTCTGTGGCTTCTATATTTAACAATTGTCTACTATGCACGCCGGTTAAACATATGACTCTCATATTATGGAGTCAATATCCCACCCAGTGTAAATCTCAGAGTTCAGCATGCCCTGAATTACATTCTGTAATGACTTCTAAAGATGACAGTACAATCTGTAATGTCGATACCATACTGTAGTCCATGGTTGTAATTTGTTAGGTCAATAACTCACCACAGTCTACTAAACTTAGTACTGGCTTCCTCAAGAGTGCTAAAATAAATGTTTAAAAGCTTCCCAATAGTGTATTTATAGTTATCTATAATTAGCTCTGCACATCACAGAAATACATCATGGAAGTTATGTATATAAATCAGACCACAATCTTCATTTCACACTTACTCTCTGAGGACTGGCATAAACAATTGCAAAACCTCCTCTACATCATGATAGCCTTAATCCACAGCACAGTCTGCACAGTCAGCGAGACTCCTTGATGTTTTGCTCTCCTTTGACTACATCAAGAGTTCGAGCAGAAGCCAAAGGCTTATTCCTATCTAAGAAATAACAAGATAGCTTCTACTTAGAAAACCACCTGATTCCACCTTGTAATTCAGCCCCAGCAAGCGCTGAGAGCAGTCAGGTCTTTGGGCTGCAACTGTCACAGAAAAGGACTGGCTGCGGGACCACACCAGCTTAAGAGATGCGAAGGGGGAAGTGTCCCTACCCCAGCTAGCACTGAATTTGACAGACGTCCATCATGCAAAAGTCCTCTCCTTACTGCGGCTGCTTACTTTACTAGATGTAAACTCCTGGGCAACCTACAAGCCCTGTTCAACAACAGTCAGCAAAATAAAACTCCTGATTTTGAGAAGATGAAGAACAAGTGTTAGCTTGGTTACCTATATTACCTCACACTGTATTGTTTAAAAACAAACCAAAACAAAACACACACAGGCAACCAAGACTTCTATGGCATGCAGAAATGCTGGCTGTGATCCATGGTGTTTGAATGCTTTCAAAAGCTTGTCTCTACCTTTGGAATAGATATGAGCTTCATGAAGGAAAAAAAAGAAAAAGAAAAAAAAAACCCATAGCTGGCAAATGTCAATGTACAGCAGCTCAAATTATACAGCACACTGCTGGATTCCTTTTTTTCAACTATATGCCAGGAACAATTGACCTAAGGCAAGACTTTTTATTGCAACTTCTGGCAGATCCAGTCAGTATCCATTATTTACAATTACACTTTGTGTGTGTGTGTTTCTGCTGCAGTATCTCTGTCTAATTGTCAAGTCCAGAGAGGACTTCACCATATAATTATTCAAAGTTCATTTAGTAAGTGATGCAGATGCAAAAGAAAAATAATACCAGTCAGTATGAAATTACATTCCTAACAGCACTTCTGCAATGTATCTCTCTCAGCAGAAAGTCCATGGCAAGCTAGTACTGAAAAACCTCTACGTGGGCTCGAGACCCTTTTTTCATGTTTCCTTCAGTAATTCACCATCCTTTGTTTTCTTAATCTATAGCAACAGGCAGCTGCCTGGATCTGCACTTGCAAAATCCCACATCTACCACCGTGCAGCACAGAACTGACATCACAGATCTTGCTTAGGAAACATAATTGGAGTCCTGTACACCCATGTTTTAAGCAGAGCTGTTGCAAATAACATCCTAGACCTCAGAAACAGGAAGGGGGGAAGCACAAGGGAACTTTCCTCTGCCTTCCTGGTGTATTTGCTCTGAGCAACTCACTGGTGCATTAGTGACAGGATGGTGCTGTTATACACACTCTGCACAGCACTGCAGGAATGACTCTGCATTAAAAGGCAAAGTCCCTCCTGGTTTGGGAACATCCTGGACTGGCAGACAACTGGGAACCAGGAGGAAGCAGAAGAGTCCAGGGAAGAGACAGGGGCATAAGTGGTTGGCAGAACACACATTATTTTGTTACCTACTCCCAGAACTTCTTCTCTGGTGAAAAATCCCAAACAAACATCAATGGAAAAAAAAAAGAAATAAAACAAACCTAAATAACATTAATAGTTTTTAAGGTATTAGTTGAAAAAAAAAAAAGAAGTCAAACATTTTGGATGAAGGTGAAAAAAATTCTTTAAAAATTGATGTTGTCCTTTTAAATAAAAAAACTACACATACCTACAGCCACACCCCTCTTTCCCTTCCGGACCAAGAATAGAAAGCCTACAAGCCCACTACCCAAGAGCAATGTATCAATGACAAGCAGCAAGGAGGCACATCAGCCATCTGCTAGAATAAAGAGTCCCAGGAGAAAAAGCCCATGATCTGCACCAGGGTGACAGGGACAACAGGGCTGGGGGGCAGCAGGGCTGCCACCTGAAGACCCGTCATAAGCGTGGACCTGCTGCCTCCAAAAGTTACAGTTCAAAAGTTAAACTCAGCTTGACTCAATTCAACTGAGCAGGAGGTTATGGAGTTACAGCTCACAAAGTTTTGACATGACATTTCAACAAGGTGACAAAACTACAATAAGCTCATAGGGTTTGTCGTACGAGGAATCCACCTAATGGCCACGGGTTCTGAACTTTCCCTCTGGTTAGCTGAGGGCAGATTAAGCAGATAACAGTTTATTACCTGGCTTCATCCGTGCTTCTGCTCGTAGGACAGCCAAAACTTTTTTTACAGAAAGGTGAAAAAGAGGGGTGAGGGGGAGCCAAAGCAGTTTCAATATCAAACACACGACATGGAATACACTCTATCTGTACTTGCTTTCAGGGCTCTTTGCAAGTAACCAAGTCTTGATGCATCTCCCTTGCTTTCACTCATGATACGCTCCTTTTTGCACACATTTTCTAGCTAGTGATAAGAGTAAGCTTCAGGCTGGAATTTGCAAATGCACTGAGCGTGGGAGTTGCTTAACTCCCCCTGGAATAAATGGCATAAGCACTAGCAGTGCTAATGGAGGAAGGCGGCCAAGAATAATTCCTCTGAGACATAAGCTTGTATGAATTACCTATCCTGATAGGCCTCTTGGAGGACAGAGGAGCTTTGGCAAAGCTGCACTTTGAACATCTCTTTCTAAGCCAGCATAGCAACAAAATTAGTGCAAATGAATAATGGCAGACCAAAAAAAGCTTCAGTAATAGAATTTTGCTGTACGCTACATATAGTACAAACATATGCATTCTGTTCTGAAACGCCTCTCAACTAAAAATGCAAAGGATAACTTTTAAACCCTACTTTAACATGTCTTTGCACATCCCTTGTAAGGATGAAGGGTCAGATATTGCCCAGTTTTTGCATTCCTTGAGCAAAATATTGCAGGGTGACACACCGCAACACAAATAACTTTACCGTGACTACACAATCAAGACCGGCAGCAGAGCTCAGTACCTCAATACAGTGTTCACACAGGGATTATAGGAATGAAAACTGGAAGAAAAAATTGCTCCTCAGCAAGCATAGGAATGGACTAGTGTGCTACAGATTCCTCAAACCCTGTGCAAGTGGACTAGTGTGCTACAGATTCCTCAAACCCTGTGCAAGTTCTACTTCTCCTAACTTAAACAGGTGATGGAAGGAAATGTACTGCTATTTACTCACGTATGTCTCACCATAGCATGAGCAGCTCCTTTAGCCATGGCAGAACCAGGTTGGTATTCCTGCTAAACTGGGCTGTAAGACACCTAACTCCAGACAGGCAGGACAGCTCACGGCTTCTCAGGGAAAGAAGCCGCCGCACACCCACAGACTGCCAGTTATGCTTCAAAGCTCGGCTGAGAGCACCCACCAGTCCTTGTCCCTGCTTCCACAGGCAACATAACCTGATGATCTCAGTCCCACTCCAACGGGAGAAATAAAACTTCACACAATCTGGAGAGACAAGTATTTGAGAAGGGTCTTGCTGCCATGCTGAGCTGATAGATCCCATCATTTCACTTCATTTAGTTTTTGCTGTCTGTAGTTAAGAAGTCGCTGAATTTGTTAAGAAAAAAAAAAAAAGGAAAAGGTAAAATATTACTCCTAGCTTGTTGCAGATAGACTGAATGCTGAGGAAGTGCTTAGTGTCAAAAAGGCTAAATTCCCTACCCAGCTCTGGAAGCCCTGCCAGCCCTGCCTCCTGGCTAACAACATCCCTACCTAAGATGCTGCCTGTACTTCCACAGGCAGGAACTGCTCACCTCTCACTGCAGCTCCTATTTGATTTACTCCCCTTGGTCCTTCTCCTCTCGTCCCTCCAGAAGACTTCTTTCTCGGCATCCGCCCCTCAGGCTCACTGTCTCCTAACCCTGCCAAGCCACTGCTTGTCAATTCCAAGTTTTTCGTGCGTTTACAAAAGTGACAGTGTGACCTCTTGTAAAAGCCACTTTTACAACACATCAAACAGACAGCCAGAAGACAAACACACACTTCTCCTCCATGCACGCTGCATGTAGCATCAGCCTGACTTGCTGGCGTGGGAAGCAGAAGTAGCTGGGCCTTTTCTTCCCTGAGCTAGTGATTGCAGCTCACTAGTGTCCTCTTTCCCCATGCGGCACCAGTTGGTGGATTCGGCTGCTGCCTGTGGGGGTTAAGGGAAGGTTGTGCACAATTTACCGATGGCTTCTTACAGGACTAGATTAAGCCAGAAACAAGACCTGCCTGGAAGCTAAGTCATCTGAGTGCAGATGGAGACATCATTCATGGCCCAACCTTACCAGTGCAAAGTGAAAGGAATCACTCACATGCAGCGGCCAAGCAACAGCTTTTTCAATGTGCAAGAACACCAGCAAGAAGAGCACTAAGTCCCAGTAGACTCCCTTGGGTTTGAATTTCCAAAACTATTCAGCCAACACTTTCAGCTGTACACTCCTTCAACAGAAAGCTATAAGTTATTACCATAGCTAATTGCCATAGCTAACAGACGCCTTCCCTTCAATGTGCTGCTAACACAGTGCAAGGTTTGTAGTGCACAGTGGTAGGCAAGAAGGAAGGGGAAATTTAGGACCCAATTTTTATTTCTGCTTCTTCAGATATTTGTTAAAATTTGCTTTAAAAATCAGCAACACAAGAAAAGTGTTACTTTTAGGGCCATTCTCTTCTTAACAAACACAAGAGCTGTTGTAAGTCATCACTAAACATAAGTGTAATACTAAGCATATATTTACAGAATATAATTCTAGTTGCTATGCCAGCCTATATACGGGTAGGGTTTAAAAAACCTCAAAAGGTTAGATGGATATTGTAGAAACAGATATTTGTTGTCAGTAACAGCCTGGCACTCTGTAGAGCGTAATAGCTGTGCTGAGGACGTGTGGGAGAGTACAATGTTACAGCTTGCAATCTGGAGTACCTGCTTCCATTTATCTGCCACTCCCTTTCTGTAGTTTCCTCTCCCTCTTAATATTCCCATTTCTAAAGTATCGAGTGTAAGTGGTTAGTTGAAAAGGCAGCTGTGCTCAGAGCGACAGAAAGATTCCTGTCGCACAAGAGCAGAAAGGTCCTCTAAGGCTGAGCTGTGAGCAGGACACTGCACATCTGCTCCACGCTGTCAGCAGCTGGAGACCACCTTCACCCTGTCCCTGCCCCAGGAGCAATCCTTCCCATGCCTCAGTGTGGGCAAGAAACCTCTCCTGTCCTCAGTGAACAGACCTTCTGACATCTGCTCTGCCTTTGCTGACCCTGGGAAGCTTTGCAGCAGTAGCGCTGTTGCAGTGGGTAGTTTTGCCCCCCCCCCTCCTTTTTTTTTTAAAGGAGACCCTTAAACAGCTGTAGAATTTCCATTTGGGCAGTCATGCTCCGAGGTTCAATTTCATTTTAAAGTAGCTACAGCAGCCAAACAGATTTGCTGGCAACCATTCATGCCACTTGATATACCGCAATAACGTTCTCTGCCAGTGATTTCGGCTGCACAGAGCCTGTGCTGAATTCGTGTGCACAAGGTAGGATTTCACAAATGACCCTTCATGCAAATAAAATCTCCTTCCCTCACACAAACCCAAATGTAGTGTTATTTCAGGCTCAGGATGTTCACCCTGACCATAATGAAGTGCCTCAGGTTTATTTAGCATGTCATTATACATTAAGGTGTAGCAAGCACATCTTTTGACTGACCAGCACACGTGAGCAAGACACAGAAAGACAAGGCTGTTGAAAGACAATCTCCCGTACCTGCCCTCTCCTGCAATTTCTATGTACTTTTGGGGGATTTGGAGCAAGAAGTGAATGACGTTTATTTCAGAACATTCACTTAGAAAACAGGTAGGGCAAGGAAAAAGCAGATTTCCATTTTAAGTAAAGATCTCGGAGACATTCTCTTTTAAAGCTGACTGAAAATTTCCTACGAGAAGGTAATTAACCCTATTTTCTCCTTTTTGCTTCTCTAAAGCAACTCATTTCCTTCCAGTTGCTATTTTGCAGAATTAGCACGTATTTGCTCACAAATCTCTTGCTACCAGCAGCTGAACTTGTCTTCAGTAACATACAGCAAATGACAGCATGTGGCTGCACTTGAATTCTGAAGAAAAGGAAACCATGTTCGTCCTCCCACAACCAGGCAAACCAAAATAATACGGGGGCTAATTTTAAATTGCATGTGTTTAAAAGCATATATGAAAAAATACTTTTGGTTTGTTTAAACCAATGGTGCATGTCATGGACCATCAGCTTCAACTTCTCCTAGCCTCTGCTAGCTTGTTGTTCAGCCACAAAGGAGAAGAGGAAGTTATTTCTTTTTGTGGCAAAAAAAGAAAAACAAACAACCTCCTCCCACTCCTCCAAACCCACTCCTCCTCACACACACCAGAAGACCCAAAACCAAACAAACAAAAGCCCCAGAGGAAATCAACATTAAAAAAAAAAACCAAGCATGAAATTCCTTAAAATATATCACCTTTGAAGAGAACATTTGGCAACCACTTCAAAATAATAAACGGAGACATGCAACCCATATCGTATCTCCTCCCTTTACAGAAATAAATTGAGAGATCCTGTGACACTTAAGAGATCCATCAGCAAAAAAAAACAGTGAGGCTTTTGCATGTGTGTCTGCAAAGACTGAGGTCAGCAGACCTACAGCATTGGTTGATTCTGCCATCTTCAAAGACATTTAATCTTGTTTGAACTGTAGCTCAGTATTTAAAGTTGGCAAATCACATCGTCTAAACTTTCCAGAATGTCATTTAAATTAGCGGGGGGGGGGGGAAGAAATATTTTGGGTATTCTCCCCCACCACAAAAAAAAAAAAAACATATCCAGGGCTCCATCTACATGACATTTTGTGTTTTATAGTTGGGTCCAGTGATCCAATAAAATCCTTAGACAAGCTTATGTATGATATGATTTTTAAAATGATGCATTTAAGCTTCTCTGTTATTTGCTGGTTTCCTTTTTTTTAGCTATTTAAAAGTTTTCTTTTCACCTTCATTGGCAAGAAAATTACTTTCAAAACAAGCAAAAATCTGACTACTACATAATTATGGGACTGCAGAAATTTGGACCTTAAGCAAAACACCAAATATGATGACGCTTAGGCTAAACTATAACTTCATAGGATCTATGAACATCTGGATGAATGGTGAAACCAAAGGTAAAAACAACAGCCCCTCTGACATCCTGACATCAACGGGAATTGCACCACTGATTTCAATAGGACTAGGTTCTTCATATTGTCTGTCCAAATTTTGTTTCTTTTATATTAGTCAATTATGCCTTGGCATCTTGCCCTCCTGTTGCGAGTCACAATTTGTAAATGAGTTTTCAAGGTTAAAAGAAGTGTAAGGAAATGAGATTTCCTACTGCTAAACAAAAATCACAATGAAATATTACAGTAGCTTTCCCCAAAGCGCACACTGGTCACTCTTCTGATAAGAAAACTTTAAAAATAAAATCCAACAAGTGACTCATTTGCCTTTTACAGCAACCCAGCCCTCCACCAAGGAGATGCCCTGACCCACAAAATGATGGCTGCATTAACATCTCACTGTCTGTATTTTCACGTGGGTGCTCCAGAGCAGCCACCCCAAAGATGCTTTTGCCACATAAAACAAGCCAAAGCAGAAAGCAGGTGTAATGGGGAAAAAATACATGGCAAAATTCAAGCAGTAAATGATCCTCTTCAAAACACAAGGTACATTTGTCTGCTCTACAGGATAATCATCATCATCATCATAGTATGTCTCGGAAGAAATCTGGAGTCATATCTTGCTGTCTGTTTTGCAAACAGAGTTAATGAGAGTCATGTGGATAATGTTTTTCATTAAATTGAGGATATGAGCCTGATTCAACTCCACTGAAATCAATGGGAGTCTTTCCATTCATCTTAATGAGGCTGAATCAACTTTTGTAACACTGGAATACAAACCCCTTCACTCATTCTGCCTCACAGAAGGTATCTGCTATTTTCAGAAAAGTCCAAGGACAATTTTACCACATCAAAAATTAGTCAAATCAGGTCAGGAGAAAAGAACATACATCCATGAGGGGTTTTCATATGGAAATGCCTTATATGAGTAGGAAATACCTACATGTTATCTACTTTTTTTTTTTCAGTGTTATCTTCATACTAAATGAATCACGTATTCTTGAACATGATCTGAAAAACCTCAGAAGATGCTGACAGAGAAGTAATGTGCATACATGGGATATGTGCAGAGAACTGAAATGTAGCACAGTCTTGCATTTTTATATAAAGCAGTGTTCATACTATGAATGTAAGGAAAAAAAAAGCAGTATTTAAAAAAAAGCTACAGAAACTACATCATTTTTTTCCAAACAGAAACAATCTGATTAGTTTCAAGCCCTCATTTACAAGAAGAAGGAAAAACAAAGGAAAACAAGGGTCTCCTCTAAATAAGTTCTGCAAATGATGTATTTTAACAGGTACATAAACTATTTTCAGGGAAGGCAAAAACAGGGTATGGATTCTGACTCCAACAAAGGACTCTTGTGCTCTCTTGTTACCCTTGTTTAAGGGCAGCAAGTGGCAGCATCTCCATAGATATATTTTTTCGAGCTTCTTTTCTAGCTTTTTTTGGTTTTATACTAAATAATGGCAAAGTGATGGGCAGGAAGGGAGGGCTGCATCAGACCAAAAGTGTGTCAGGAAAAGCGGCAAGGATGGATAGGATTGTTGTTATTTGTACCGCAGCAGTGCCTGGAAACCCATGCCATGTTCAGTGCTGTCTCTGGCTAGGTCCAATGAAAACACACTGCAAGACAGAACCTACTCGCAAGAACACAAGTTACAGTGATGCTAATTTAATAGCTGCCAATTGGATATAGATTTGGAATGAAAATATTTTTTACTTAACTGTTGACTTTTAGCTACTTCAACAGCAGCTCTACCACTCCTGAGAAATAAATCTTGTTGCCAACTTTGAGCAACTTCCTCCTTCCCTAGTCTTCCGCATTGTTAGCAAGGACATCTATATTATTTTTACTCCTTGCAGTTTTCCTTGTAAACTTGTGTGCATTATGCCACCCCCACCCCCCCCAACCCTTTGGAAGCTCTGCACTTCAAAAGGACAAAAACTATTCTTGTGGCATACATGCAAATTCTGTTAGAGTTAATGAGGGTTCCATGTCAGAAGTTCATTGGGGGAGGCTGCTCTAGTTCCTTGCCCATTTCCTGTAGCGTTTGGGGATGCAATTCATCTTGGTCTAGTGCTTTGTCAACTTTTCACAGTTCTAATTACCTTATTATCTGCTTCACTACTCCAGTCAAGCCTTTTTATTTTCTGCCTCGCCTTTCAGGGTCCTATTGCTCATCCTAGGGAATATTTTTTTCACCTTTTCTTCCTGCATGCGAAAAGCAGTGTGGAGAAACCAACTGAACTTGCTCAGTGAACTTCCCAGCTTTTGCCCCGCTGCAAGCCTGAAGGCACGTGCTAATTAGGCACATGCCAGACAGATTACATCTGATGTTTCGTGCTTTGCTCTCTCCAGCTGATTGCCTTTTATCAGCATCTTCAGTCATCCTCAGCTTACTTTACTTTTTCAGGTCTTCGTATGCCTGTCACTTCACAAAGGATTATTTTAATAAGAAGTATCTGGAGACAGTCAGGGTCGAAACAGATCTGAAAAAGCAGGAAACCGAATACAGAGAAGAATCGCAGAGATGGTGACATCAGATTCCCAATTCTGGGTTTCCATGGCTAAGAATAAGCTATACATGCTATCAGAAATATGAAAAAGCTTTCTGGAAGGCAGAACATTAAAGATCCACCAAAAAGACAATGAATTTCTATTTGCAGTTTACCCCATTAAAGAGAATTGCTTCCCTTGCATCTACAGAGTTATATCTATAGAAGTCCAGATCTTCTCTACTCTGGATTGAAACGCAGTGAAGACGAGTCTGCGCCTTACAAAAGTGGATTCTGGCCGGCCACTGGGTCCAGCAGTGAGCCTTTCTCCTACTGCCTTCTCCTCGCAGTTCTCACTTCTAACCCAGAAAGGTATTTTCTCATTTTCTCTTTGATCCTTTTCTCCCGCACCTTTCTACGTCCCCTCCAAATGTGGCACTGTCAGCAGGAAGACCAGGCGTTGGCGCTGCTCTGCCACAAGTCCTCCCTCCTTTGATACTGATACTCCTGAGGCATTCAGTATATCCCCAGCTGATTTACTCAGCTTTCCATTTATAAAGCATATGCAAAAAAGGCATCTTGGCAAGAAAACAGATCTACAACTATTCTATCAAAGGCAATTAAACTCACAAGTGCAAGTCAACAATTTCCTCTCCCCCCCCAAAAAAAAGAAGAAAGGGATTGAATCCAAAAGACTAAAGCCAGCATTTGACTCAGCACACCTCTCAGGAAAGAAGAATAACCCAGCTTGATGGCCATGTACCATGCTGAGTTTACACTGCTAGCTGTCAGCACAACCATCTTTTTATTTCTGTTGACCAGGAAGCACCAAACCGAGAACACAACGAACGTGGGTCTCCACACTGTCAGTGGTACAGAAGAATGTCAAAACATTTCCAAGAAGCTACAGACAAAAGCCTGGTACATAAATACACGAGGCTCAGAACATCAAGTATATAAAGAATACTGGTTTCCAAAAACCTTACCGAATCTCTTCACCGTGACAAGATGCCCATGAACCTATAACCTGCTCAGACCAGTCTTCAAGCACACAAATTCAACAAGATCCTGCCCGCTACTTTCAAAACAGCTCAGGTCCCATTTTAAGATTATCTTCAAAAGGTTTCTCCCTTAGCAGACTGAGGTCTTCCGAAAATGTTGATTTTGGTGCTGGTGTGACCTACTAATACGTGCAGCTTCCAAATCCCACCTTCTCTTTCCTAATCTGACATGAACAGGAGCCTGGTGCTGCTGTAGGTGGGGTCTACTTCTTGGTCTGAAGTTGTTTCATGTCCAGTCACTGCTGGTGGGCCAGCCAGGGAAGCTGCCACAGGGCAAAACGGCAGTGCAGGAGAGAGTAATGCTGAAAATCCAGCCCTATTTTTGAGTGCCAAAATCCTTCCAGGTTTTCTGAAAGGCAGCTGATGGACTGGAAGATACATAAAGCTGGAGGGAAGGAAGAGTTATCTTTGCCTCCATTTTCCTCTCATTCTGTGTTTGCTTCCAGCAAGCACCTCTAGCCTCTGCTCCCATAATTTGTTACTTCTACATGTTAATTGCACCTATTCTTTCTGTCTTCGTTTATGTTTTCATCTGCTTGCTTTGGCATTATTTTAGTCATCCAAACAGCTGATTTCCTTCCTTTAATCAAAAAGTGCCCTTCCTTTCTTATCCACGCAATCCCAAAACATGCAGCTCTGAAAAGCAGCAAGGTTTGGGAACAGAGGATGTGTTCTTGCTTTCTTTGGTTTATTTGGTTTTGTCTTCAATGGCCTCTCTCCTGCTCTACAAGCACAACATTGCTGTGGGGGACCTGTGTGATCAGATCTCTGTCAATAAAAGTACGTTTCCTGCTGGATTCCTCAAAAAAAAAAAAAAAAAATCAAAGGGGAAAGGCCAGGCAAAGATAGGTTTTGATCTTTGGATTAACTGAATGGCATCAGTCCTCTAGGACGGGAACCAAACAACAGCCCAACAGAGCCCGTAAAATAAGTTACAAAGGAAGACAGCCATTCATACAGAAAGGCAGCCATACCAGCATGATGGGAGAGAATAAAGCAAGCCAGCTACGCCCCAAAGGATGGCTGCTGCCACGGAAAGAATTCAGACTTGGAATAAATTACAGGATTTTGATCACACCCATGGCCAGCACTTCCAAAGCATTCAACACTCACCATTGGGACCAAAATTTCGAAAAGGGCTCAGTTAGTTCTCATTTAGGCAAAAAAAGAAGTAGCCAAATTCTTCAAAGAACGCAACATCTGGCAGCGAGCTATTCTAACATCTATTTATAAGAATCTGGTGTTAATATATATTTCTCTCATTGCTCTGCATCTCTCCTGAGTTTACTGATTCGACCTCATCTTTAAGGTATGTTCAACATCCACTCAGTTAAACTTTTCTGTTAGCTCCTTCGCAGCTGTTTCACTTCTAGTCTCACATCCTCAGTCATTATTCTCCAAATTACTAGCATTGCTCTCTCCTTTGCCAGCTCACACGTGATTTGAATCTGGAAGCAAGCCAAGGCTAGCTGCACACGTATATCTCCCTGTTTATTTCCTTCCTAATGGAACACAGCCTCTGGTGCCCAGGTAGTGAAATCCTTGCATTATCTCACTGACCTTTTTGCATATTTTAAGAGGCTATTTTGTGGCTTGTGCAAATAACGCAGCAGAGTTCATAGAGATTTGTCTTGTCTTTCCCACATCCTCACCTCTCCCATAATACGGCCCCTCAGTGGTCATCTCATAATCGATGAATGCAACAGATCTAACTCAGCCTATTCCTGTTATATGCAAACACTGCAGCAGTAAACAGGGAAAGAAGTATTTTGGTGTGAGATATA
Source organism: Anarhynchus alexandrinus (assembly GCA_008711295.1). Lineage (NCBI taxonomy): Eukaryota > Metazoa > Chordata > Aves > Charadriiformes > Charadriidae > Anarhynchus > Anarhynchus alexandrinus. Next base: position 4,790,440 of record VUYV01000016.1, on the reverse strand, counting down.
AACAAGAACTGCATTACATTGGAGCAGATTGTGAATGACTTTCTGCTAGGAGACACCTAGCCCACAGCAGAAGGAATGGAGAAACCACTGCACGGGGGAATAAAATAAGAGAGAACAGAAAAATACGAGAACACCTGTACACAGTGCTAAGTTCTGAAAGTGCTCTTGGGAGTATGAGGCATGACAGGGTCTGGCACAAACAAAGAGAGGAAGGCAAAGGATGCCCACCTTAGAGGGGCTACTGCAGACAGGAAAGACTGAGTGCCACTTGAAATCCTGGCAAGGAGGCCGCTTGGCTTGTGAGCTGTGGCAGCCAGCCACCATGGATGGGACAACTGCATGAAAACTGCATGAGATTCAACCCAAAGATGAATTTTGATGGCCTCTCCCTCTGCAGCTGTAATTGCTGAACAGTAACTGGCTGGCTGCAGTGCCAGCCTCATAAGAGACAGGGCCTTCTGGAGCACTCACATCCTTAACTCAACTGAGCTGCTGTTAAAAAGGAAAACTAGGTTTATGCTTACAGCATGAGACTAAGATTCAGCAGATTAACATCCATTTTCTGTCTTTGCTAAATCCATGGTAGGGCCACCACAAGATCACTAATTTGCACTATGTTGAACGATGGATGAAAATAATATTTTCTTCAGTTCCAGACTTTGCTTTGTCATTTAAGAGTTTGCCTGTTTGTTATTCCAGAATAAGGAGTAAGTTTGATGCTTGTTTGGAACTTTCTATCTACAAATGAAATAAAAATAATACAAAATTTTAAAAATATATCAGAAGAAACTGTGTAACTCTGTACTTTACAAGAACACCACTTTAAATGACAGAGATTTAATTTTTGTGCCAGAATGTAAATTCACCCAGTTCAGTAATATACCTCAATGCTGTGAATACGTGCCAGTAACATCTCTGCCATTCCTATGCAAGTTTTTAGTTCTGCATTATTTAATAAGTCTTGTATTAAAGATTTATCACAACCTGTCCCTTCGCAGGTTTTTGTGGCTGTGTTCCACAAAGCTAGAGAAGCACAGCAAAAATAAAGTAGCTGCTGTAATGCCAGCCATGCTTCCTGTGAGTTCCAAAATATCTTCTGACACCAAGTTTGCCGTGTAACAAAATACAGAGCTATTTCTATTTAAAACTCCTAATGATCCATCAAATTAGTGTGTGGAATGAGGAGGGAAGGGGGTGGGAAAGCACTAGGCATTTTGGGTTGGTTTGTTGATTTTTTTTTCTCTAAAAATCAATATGAGTTATAGTGTAATTAAAGCATTTTGCCAAACCTTACATCAAAATTTAAATGACATTTTTGTGAATTTTTAAAAAAAAGTTATTTTACTACAGTGGTGGGATTTGATGCATAAAAATCATTCTGGAGCAAAAGACGAAAATATTCTCTGATCTTTTTAAGTGACTACATTATTGAAGACCAAAGAAAAGATAAAACCAGACTCAGAAGTAAAATAAAGTTCATGTACACAAAAAGGCTGGACAGAACTACAGCCACTGACTAATATATAGCAGGAACTGCATCAAGACAGGAGGGATAGTGCTTCATTGCACTGCAGTTGTTTTGCACCTGATCTAACCTGATGTCAAAATAAAAATAAAAATAGTCACCTTTCAATCGGAAGCAATGGTGAAATTTCCCCCCATAATTCCAAAGATTCTTCCTGTATTGCAGTTGAATGAATGCAAAATGACTACTCTCAAAGCTGGAGTGGTTGCTAGGAAAACAACTGTGAAAACCTAGAAGTCTGCAAACAAAATGTTGGAGCAATCAGGGCCATGAAAATGCTCAGAAAGGAAAGGCCTGTTTCTTAGAAGACTAAGATGAAGAAAGGCAGCTGTGGGTAACTGTTTCAGATGCACATGGAAACTTGTATGCATTTCATGTGACATCAGTGGGACAGATTCCTTGCCTCCAGGGCCATCATGAAGATCCCCACGCTTCCGAGGTTTCAGTTTGATGCAACAGAATTTCTATCAGATATTGAATAGTAGTTTTCTGTTAGAAAATACACACCTCTTGTTCTTAACCTTTACAGAGAGAGCTGATTAAGCTTCTCTCCCAAATTTAATTCAGTACTGCATACTCACAAAATATGTCACAATTGTATTTTGTTATAAATCAATAGGGATTATAGGGTACATCATCACATCAAAAATGGAGAACATGACTTGCACAGCAGAATCCTGATAAAATAAACCTCCCCATTAAGGGGTAAGTTATGCCATGGGAAAAGGGGCTAAGCTTCTGGCCAGCTTGTATTTGTAGAGGGGGAGAAAGATGGACAACAACTGCCCTTTGTATTCAGGAAAAGGAGGTGGCAGCAGAATACATGGACCGCAACTATTCTGGCAGTCCGTACCAGCACTCAAGCACTACACACTATTAGCTTTCTATATTATCCTAAGACTTTTGAATCAAAAGTGGCAGAAGGATTCAGCTATCCCAACAGTATCTCTGTTGCTCTATTTTAGAGCTATTCTGTACCAACTATCACAACCCCCCCCGCCCCCCCTCCCAAAAAAAACCCAACCCAAAACCAACAAATCCCTCAGCATATAAAAATTCCTGGAGTATTTAAGGATCTTTCAAAAGTCCTACATGAGTGGAAAACTAAATCAGAGCAGTCAGGAGCTAGTGCTGATTCCCTAAGCACCTGGTTGGCTTTCATTCACAGGACCATGTGCCCCGTGATGAAAGATGAAAAATTTCAGATGAGATTTGACGCTCAGATAAAGTCCTATACTAAATGAAAAGAATGGACAAAGATAGCACTTACTATTGTTGAGATTCACACCTATTGCTTTCCATTTTATTTTGGTTTTCCCTGTGTTTAAACATGACATCCCACACTTATTTATCACCTGTTTAAACACTGTTTAATCACTTGATACTCACTGAACGCATTCTTGTTAAGCGGGATTTATGGCACTGACCTGATTAGGCAACAACCATTGGCATTGATAATCATTAGGCTAAGATGGTTCCCTGGGAGATGTCCCAGTAAAAGTGGCTGCCTCAATTAAGCACATTGCAATTAAGTGGACTATATCTATAGGGTGATCTCACAAGGAGAACAAGGCATTTCAAATGACTTTTTTTTAAAATATATTTTTAATGCAAAATTAGTACTTTTGATTGGAAAAGAGAATACTACTTACAGGTTTCTCTAATAATTCCCCTCTTTCTTTCTTTTTTTTTTTTTTTTTTTTTGTAACTGCAAACTTTTATTTTAACACTAAAGATTTCCTCTCCAGTCCCCATAAATCCTGTGGTAGCACACCTCTGTGTCATGGTTTAACCCCAGCTGACAGCTAGGACCACGAAGCTCCTTGCTTACCCCACCTCCCCATCCCAGGAAGGGTAGGGAGAAGAGGGAGAAAAGGAGAGGAAAGGAAAAAAACCCTCCTGGGTTGAGATAGACAGTTTAATAGAACAATATTAGAAAAGGAAAATAACAACAACCACTAGAAAGAAAATTAACTCTGTCCCAGCTGAAACTAGGACACTTTGTGTCTCTGCTACACCTGGCCCAAGAGGTACAGGGGCCCACTGGAGGCTTTGCCAACTAGAGCTGTCCCAAGAAAAGCCCCCTTTGCCCAGGGGATGAACAACAGGTAGAACATTTGCAGAGTGAGCAGTGAAAGAGGCTACTGCCTCCTGATCCCTGCTTCATTTGTTAGGGGAATTGAAAGAAAACAGGTAAACGAGGCTGAGAAATGCAGAAAGACAAGCAAAAGCCTTATGGTCAAAATTGGTTCAGTTTTGCTGTCAGCAGTCCTCTTTTCTCCAGAGTTTCTAGATGCCAGGCCAACCTCCCTGAGCACTCCTGTGTAACCAAGCTATTTCAGTCCAGTATGCAGAGGTTGGTCCCAAGCCCCTTCCATCTACACACCCAACTCCTGCGTGACCTTGGTGAGCTGGCTGGGTAGCACAATAGACACATGCCAAGAATCCATTTCTATTTTGGCTCGTACCCAGTCCTCCCTGCAGCAGAGACATACATTAGCCCTCTTGAGTGCTGCTGATCTCCAATGCTATCCCAGTCTCCATGGCGTTTAGGAAAGGCAAGCGTTTATCCCATCATTCATGGGAAAGAATCATATGGCAGTTCAGCTTACCACTGCATGGAGAACCCCAGGGGGCACAGTCATTAAGACACGGTTTTTCAGCACACCTGAGCCCCGCAGACTGGGTGCCAAAACCCCCCAGAAACTTTGCAGTGAGGCGTATTTTTAACCTTCCATAGCAGGCTGTTGATGATGCATTCCCCATTTCAGGAAAAAGGGAGAGGATGCATAGTGGGAACTTGCAAGTCTGATTTGCTGCAGGGCCAATATCTTTAGTTCCAACCAAAACAAATGGGACCTGTGCTTGGAGCATATAAAATTTCAAGCCTGTAAAAGAACAGAATACCTAATTTCAAGAAGCCTGTAAAATAATCCTACCTACATGTCTCAAAAGTCAAAGGACACATTCTACCTCCTTACTCAGTGCCCTGCTTCCTCAATATGTAATTTGAGGTGAAAATATCTCCTGCATGATAGTAGTACAGTAAACAGATCAATTCTTTACGGTGGTTCACTTCGATATCACAGTGAGGTATGCCATACACTGTATCACAAGACAATTAATATTGCTGTCATCTGTGCAAAACCTGACTGCAGTATCCTGTATAATAGATGGATAATGGACACTGAGCAATGAGATGAAAACAAGATGTCAGATAATCTCTGTCCATTCAGCAAACATCACCTACTTGTTGCTCTGAACAAGGCAGAGCCCACAGAAAAGCTAATGCAGAAACACATAATTAAAGACTAACATAATGCACACACCTAACAAGCCTATAGGTAGGTTATCAAGGGAACTTCAGTTCTGGCATTTTTAAGCTTTTAACTCACTGACTGCACAATCTTATTATGCAATTTCAAATGTTTTGGGTTTGTTGCTGTGTTGTTTTTTGTTGTTTTGTTTGTTTGTTTGCTTTAATTGGAGAGTGTAATTGAAGGAGCTTGTGTATCCTCATAAGTAGTCAGGCAGTCACCCTTCTTTACAGGAAAGATTTGGGGTATACTTACAAACCACAAAGCACCCATGGCAAATACTCCTCTCCACTTAGGAATTTTTAATCCCCTCCTGTCTGCTGGATGTGCCCACCAGCACAGCAGCTGTTCTCATCAAAGCACCAGAGCCGACACTCACAGTATTGTGCCATCAAACTGATCGCTGAAATTAAAACTTAGGACTCTACATCACTGTGGAGAAAATATCAATTTTAAAAAAAGGAATTTAATCATCAAGATTCTTGAAAATATTACCCAAAATTTACAGCTTAATCCCCAAACTGAAGGAAAGAGCCAGGCAAAGCTTATAGTAAGACAAAACCACTTTTACATTTTCTAAAGATACCACAGCAAGTCCTCAGTCCCTAGCATCAGGCTTCTGGGTAGCTGAAGTTATAGATTCGTACCTTATTTCTGGCAAACTTCATTTAACCAGTTGACCTGACATCTCTTTTGCAGATGAGAACCATTAACACAGTAAAAACACGGTAGGCACACACTCCAGCGCTCCTTCCATATGCAAAGCCGTGCCATGGAAACAGAGAAATGCCAGTGCAATGGTAAGGGCAATCGGCAGTCACCAGATGAGCAGTGAATCAAGGGCTGAGGAAAACAGCTGTCAGCAGGATTACTTAAATAGATTGCATTTCACAGGGCAGCTCCCATTAATACTGCAGTATGGCATTTAAAAATCAGGACAGAAATTTGTTGCTTCATCATTACCTACCATGTTATCACTTGCCCGGCCAGATAACAAAAGGGCAGTAGTGTGACCTGCAGTCTGGGGAAATAAAGGATACAGCTTTATCTCTTCATTTCAATAGCCATGTCTGCTTACTTTCTACAGCTTGTCATTTTGCACTTTTCCATGCAATACAACCTAAACAGCCGAATATCGTTTTCTTTCCCTTTTGTTTCCCAGAGAAAGAAATCAGAGCAGCCCATGTATTGTGCTACTGCAATTTCTAACTTTAATAGCAACAGACAAACCGCTTGTTTCAAAGCACAAGCTGGTAGGAACCTTAGTATCCTCTGAAGCAAATTTGCAAACAACTCTGCTTCCCCAACGAGCTGAGAAGCGAGCAGGGCAACCTCCCTCTCTAGCTCCACACAGATGCAAACATCTGCTTCTCTCCCACAGGTCCCTGTGACATCTAACCAAAGACTTCAGGGAAGCCTGCACCTCTGCTGGTGGGTATTGCTTCTGATCACTCATGGCATTGCAAAGCAAGTGTTGAATGCTATCTGCTCAGAATGGGATAGAGGTAAATATAAATATAATACAGAGGAATTGAGAAGAAAGAGGCAACATATGCTGAAGAAGCAGGCAAAAGCCCTGCCAGATGTTCTCCAGCAAAACATGCTGTGGATGTGTGAGATCTCACTCTCCACAGACGTCTGCTGCATTGGAAGATAACAGGGTGCTGGGTAGAGGACAGGAGTGCAGTGCCACACTTGAGGCACAACCCAGGGCCTTAAGCCAGAGACGAAGATAAACTTCAGCTATTATGCCAGACTGACCCGCAGCAGCCTTTCTGCCTATTCTGCCATCAGTGAGGTCCTAAACCACCAAAGTTTACTGCAGGACATCTGTCAGAGCCCGACTGTACAGTGTGACTTGCATTATAGAAAACATTACGAATTCCCTCTGAGCTCAACGGGCTGTGACAGCAGCTGCATCCATCAAGCTTGTCTAGTCTTATTTATTTATTTGGTAATGATTGATAATCTTGTTAACTAGTCAACTGCTAATGAACACGCATGCCAAAAATAACAGGAATTAGCCATGTAGCACCTTTCATAACTATTTTACTACTGTTTTACCAGCACTATTGCAAGGCGGTGAGAATTTCTAAAGGACTTAGCTTTTTCTGTTTTTGAAAACTCTGTCTTCAAATTAGATGCTGCGTATATATTTGAAGTCCCATTGCAGACATTTACTGTCTTCAAGTTCCAAAGGGCATTTGTAATACTTTGGATCACCCAAATGAGAGCCAAAAAACCCACCTGATTCCCCCCCCCCCCCCCCCTTAAGAACAAAACAAAACAAATTCCCCACCAAAAAAGGTCTTCCCAGGGCATTTCATCTTCAATACCCCAAGAACAAAGGCACCCAAGCTCACTAGCTGCAAGAAAAATTGCCTGAGCTTATGAGGCTGTATTTTTCAAAACAAAATGCAAGCCTTGTGCAACCTGCAGCGATGCCAGACATCGGCTATTGGGCTGTACAGAGGAAAGTAAACGCTGTGCTCCAGCATGCGTGACACACTTCTGTGCAGCAAACACGTAGAAACCCTACAGCCACAGTACCTGTTGCAGAGATTACCCAGAGCAAGGGCTGAGAACGATCCACAACAGAGAGGGTGGGAGGGGGGAAACCCCAAAGTGCACACATAGCAGTTAGAAGACCTAAGATTTGAAATCCAGAGAATTCCAGCATTTTCGTAATCTGGTCCCTAATGAGTATTTGTTCATTTGAAAACTTCCCTTTTTGTGAATGAGGTATGTCACCCCCTTTTCTCTTTTTAAATTATAACCCTTCAAGCAGCACGATAAGAAAAAGAAACCGAGGAGCCTTTCACCAAAAAACAAGAGTAATGCTGCCACTTCAGCTACATTCCTCATGCCTTCTCCTAAAATTCTCTATTAATGTGTTTATTTAAACATTGCAACAGGAGACTTTTTAACCATTTCTATTTATACAGTATACAGAATTCCAGTGAAATGACCAATGGCAAAATTTCAATAATTACTCAACAAATATGGCTTTTTGAATCAGTGATTTCCTGTTTTGCTCTGACTATAGGACTGATTCAGATCTCCCCTGAAGCCAACGGAAAGTGATTCCAGCATTTATCAGCCCAAGGTTCCCATATTCTGTAATTCACCGATCTAAGAGACAGAAGTAGCGTTTATTTGCCTAAGAGCTGCCCAGCTGTGAGGCTCATAAAAAAAAACTTAGTTGCCTGGTCAGGAGAAGCCCAGCACTCTCTTTACTTCCCATTTTACTGGTGGACATGAGTTGTAATTGGGATGATTTTAGTAATCTACAGGAAGTATATGAAAATATATAAAGCATCACCAATATATTATTTATATTCCAAAATCATCGTTTCTTTAAAATCTCTTTAATCATAAGAAAGCATGTTCTGTAGCAAGTGTCCCAGCTTAAGGAAAAAATTTTAAAGTATTTTTCCCATTACTAAAAGTACATGCCTAAGAATAACAAACTTTTTATTATTTTAGATGTTCTATTTGCATTTGCAAAATAACTAAAGTCAGAAAACCTACATGTTTTTTGCAAGGAAGCGTACTAAACACATCAGTCTCAACTGCAATGCCACGGAGATAGGGAAAAACTATCAACCAATTATAACCAGGACCATGAAAGATCTTCTCTCTGTTTTTAATGCAGGTTTTTGTTCTAAGGTTTCTGCACATTTAAGACTCAGATTTCTAGGAAAAAAAGTTTAAAGTTGTTCTGCCAATAAAAATGTTAACATTTTATTTATAGAAACTTTGCTCACTTCCTACAGAACAGACAAACTTTAAATTGTGTCATATAATAATGGGCAATTAAGTAGTATAAACAAATTAAACGTAATACAAGCAACTCAACAGAGCTGAATACACAGTGTTCTAACAGCAGGTTCTCCTAAAACAATCTGACACTTCCACAAATCAAAAATTTTGACAAACACTTGTCCTCCCTTGTCAATATTTTTCATCCCCAGTCATTCAGCAATTTTAGATTAGTAATTCTGCTGAGTTCTTTTTTCAAATGCTAAAGTCCTGCAGCAAGGGGAGATAGGGTGTTTCAGATGGGTGTGAATACGTTAACTAGGCACCTTAGCAATAAACACAGAATTTCTTAGCTTTATTCTATACAACTGATGTTTGTCATACCCATATCCTTAATTTTTTGTCTACGAACTATCCCACAAGGTGGCAAAAAATACAGCTGTTACTTTGAAATATCTATACCTAGATGCTACTTTTTGGATTACTTTTTTTCCTTTCAGATTTTAGAGAAAAACACAGAAGTGGTTACTGCAACATTTTTTCTCCCCCCACCACATTTTTGCCTACGATAGATTTTTATTTTCAGGTTGTTTCTTCTGTTGTAAAAGCACACCAAATCAAACTTTCAAACACAACCACATGGATAAGGAAGTAAAATGGAGGTGATATTTATGAGAACTTCGGCAATTACCTTTCTCATGTCACTTTTCCCCTTCACACCCCAATTCCTGCTTCATTTGTTACGTCTGTTGTCCTCAGTGAATAATGTTGCCCTTCCCTCCCTCTGCACCACTGGAAAGGCAGAATTTGGAGCAGCTCAGCAAGGCTCCTTCAAGTCCATCACACAAAAGCTTCACCCACTTTGCTAACGCCAACAATTGTCACAGCTGCAAGCTGGGGACTCAAGTCCACAGCTGAACCAGCACTAGGTTACCTGCAGCTGTATAAACTTGACAAAAAGCCTTCTGGCACACTTCCAGCCCCTAAGCGTTTTCCTCAAGTTCCATAAACAGCTCCAGCAAGGGCCTGAAGCAGCCTTTTCCACTTCCACCCATCCCGGCCACTGCTGCTTTGCTTGCTGAAGAACCCACCTTGTTGCTGCAGACCCATCAACTTTTTCCTGACATGATGTCCCCAGCCAGGGCTAGACTCTGCTCCCAAGTTAACAGGAGCCAGACTCCAAGCAGAGAGGAGCTCGCTGCTGTCTTCCAACTGAAACCTTGGCAGGGTTTCCCTTCCGCCGCAAACACAGGCACTGGCTCTCTCTGACATAAAGGACCATGGTGATGTTATGTTGCCCTGTACCTGCAGCGCTCAACCCCTTCTAGGGGAAAGAAATGCCAAAGAAACAACAACTTTGGCATCTTCCCTGGAATCTCTGGGCTTCTGGGTCCAGCCGGGGTACTTTGTCTATCTCTTACAGCTGTAAATTAATTAAATTCTCCAGTTCAGGCTGTAGAAACACAAGAGACCTGAAAGTCCCTGTTCCTGAAGCCAAGCATCGGCCAGACAGCAACCACGAATGCTGAGCAAGGGACAGGTTACTCCCCATCCCTAGCAGACCTTGTGAAAGGGCTTTGCTTTCATTTAAAGATATCTTGCTTCTGCCTTCTACCTTTGAAAGTACGGAAGGGGAGCTACACTACACTTCCCCTACAGCTTTCAGAACCAGTAATTCTGTTTCACAAGTCTTTATTTTATCTTTTCAAGAGACAATAAATCTCAAGGTATAAATTGGGAGCAGATGGAGCAGGATGTTAGACTGTCAGCTTCCATTAACAACACCAGGGGCTCGCCACACACCACAGCCAAGCCAGAGCCTTTCATCTCGCCCCTGCGCAACTGGTGGAGCTACTTCTCTGTGTAAGGGCTATTGACAGAAGAACACAAGTTGAAACCAGATGTGACTGCACTGACGGCCAGCCAATTACAGGATGGTTTTACCCATAAATCACTAGATCATGGTGCTATTGGACTCATTTTTAAAGTTGTCAGGAGGTTGTAACAGGGACGCAGAACAGAACAGTGAAAAGGTCCCTGAGAAAGCAGAGGTGGATCTCCAGCCTCCGGACCCTCCTTCCCTTGAAAAACTGCAAGCTGCACTGTTGAAATGGGGCATTTGAGGACTGGGGACCAAGCAAACTGTGATGCTACTCCATGTTGTCCCATGCAGCTGTAAAAAAAAGCCAATTTTGACAAGCAGCCCTTCTAGCACTTTTCAGTTCAAAGGAAGGTGACTGCAGGCGTCTGCAAGCCAGGGAAATGCAGCAGGAGCAAGAGGGGAGCTCCCTCCAGCTTCTGAGAAAAAGCAGTTCTGAGGAAAAAAAACACACAGAGTACATAAAGTGTGGTGTTTAATGAATACCAAACAAAGCAAGCCTGGGGGGCACTGTATTACTACCACATTTGTTTTTTCCAGACTTTGAGGAATAAGATGACTGTACAAGGGAGCCAAGCACAAGATGTTGGCTGCTGGTGCCTTCTCCACTCTCCCATCTCAGCACTCCTCCTTCCTAGAGGTGACCAGTCTGCCTGATCCTATTTGGTAACGACCTGTAACTCTACACTTCTGCCACCAGTGTCAAAGGCGGTCTGCCCATGTTGAACAGTTACCAACTGTACCAGCCAGTTTCCACCACCATCTACTCCAAATCTAATTGCATCCTGCTGCATAGCTGTGAAACCTGGGGTCACAAGCACCCCACCGCTGTGAGTTGAACTCCATGACAATGAATGAGAAACTGCCACTCCAACAAGGAGGCCCAGACCTGCACATCCTTTGAGACTGTGGATTCATACCTTGATTCTCTAGGACATTTAAGTAATTTGGAGCATGAGAGGACACTCACAGAGACAAATTCACAGTCTTCCTCCTCTTTTTTTTTTTTTTTTTTTTAAACCAAATTGCTGGGCAATGGAGAAACTATTGTATTGACTCAGTACCATTATACATCAACCAAACTCCTATACATAGTCAAACATATCATCAGACAGATGCATCACTTAAACAGATGTAAAGCCTAGATATTTTGGAAAGCAAAACTCTGGAAATATAAAAATGTTCATTTGGCACCACAAGCTTTCTCCAAGCCTCTTTCCCTCTCAGCTATTTCCTGTTTAATCACCAATACATACATTATGCAATTTTTGCAAACTGAAGAACACCACGCTGCTTTTATGAATAGAAGGAACACAGCCATGATGACAAGAAAAACTGAACAGACAAGGAAAAAAAAAAAACTTTCAGCAAATGCAGTGACTGCTCTAACCTGAAGTAAACAGCAAGATCTGTTAGCCCCTAAAAAAAAAAATCTCATTTTGCAAATATATAATGAAGTATCATCTCTCAAGATTGTGTACACTCCACAAAATTAATAAGAAATGCTTTGGCAGAAATGCAGGTAGCACATGAAGGTAGAATTAAAAGGAGGTATTTAAAGAGGGAGGGGGGAAAGATATTATGTTTGAATTCCTAAACCATTAAGATACCTCTCTCATGATTCAGGAGGTCTGGAGAAAGACTTAGTTCAGCCAGTAGTGACAGTAAGAGCAACCTGGCAGGATGCACATTATTCAGTCTTTATTCCTTGACAATCAGTACAGCGGGCCTTTCAGCATCTTTGGTCCTGACTTCATCACTGTAGCACACTGATTGCTTGTGACAGGTGAAAAAGGACACAAGAGGACAAGAAATGCTAGGGGCAGACAGCTTTTCCTCAATCTTGCTGATCACAGTGTAAAGTATTTTTGAAGTATTATGCCAGCACTTTGACAGAGTCCAAAGGAGGAGATAAGTGTGCAAAGTCAGGGTCAGATGGATTACTTTGGCTGACGAATGTCCCAGTTAATCAGGGTTGTATGCATACTGTGAGAAACTCAAGTATTTCTGGTAGTGGCTCTTTGTCCTTGAATCAACCAGCTCCATCTTTGGCTTCCAGTTGTGATAGGGTGTTTATTAGTTGCACATAATGCCCCTCCTGAGGTGGGCTCACTTACAGCACATAATTATCTCAGAAAAGATCCTGAGGTAATTATGAATAGTTAATTTAAGCCCAACTTCAAGGAACATTTTGAGGAAATCGGAAGGCTCAGGAGATGAACAGTGAGTCATTGAGCTCTTTGCTTGCAGGCAGTCACTGCTAATCCAGCCTGGGTAGTTGACAGCAAACCCTGTTGTTACCTGCGAGTGGTTTGTATGTAATGGTTACTCACCAGCCTCCTCTGGAGTCTCCACATTCTTGTTAGAGCAGCAGCAGGCAGGACCATTGGAGGGAGAAGTACTTTCCTTTCCACATGTACTGGTTTAAACCAGGCAGGACTGCTCATTGACACATTGTGACTTTTAACAAAGGGACAGTAGTCTCTGGCAAAGCTTATCTAACTCCAGGCACCTTATTCTGAAGTCAGGAAAGCCCCACGTGGATAGAAGTGCAATGCGATGAAGCTTTGAAACCGCAGCATCAACACACAGAGCAGGCTAAAATGTCAATGTTAACCAGCAATGAGTTAGTTTACCACAATAAAAGCTGTTTTGGCTATTTGCATCATCATTGCAGACTCCAGCCATGCTCACAACTTGCTGAGAAAGTTTAACACTAATGTGAATTTTGTGTGCTGCAGAGGCCACAAGTGCAGGCTTGACACGACGCTGCCCTCCATACAGGATGCCAAAATACCTGATTTGTCTGCTCTGCATATTCCCAGGTACGTTTCTTTGTGAGTTGCCAGTATTTGCCAAAGAACTTTCACCAGTAGCAACTGAAGCCTTTCACTCTTCCTACCATAGCTGTCAATGACCCGTTAAAGGCCAACATCAGCCTTGCATTAGTCATGTTAAATCCTCAACACCTTCTGAAGACTTTTTCAAACATTTTGCAGATCGAAAGCATCTGCTCCAAATCACTTTTTAGCTGGTCATGTTACGATACCTGAAATTCACTTGTCTTTATGCAATTTTAAAGAAGAACTTTCTATGTTTTATCAGTAAACCAGCAATTAAGGTCATATTACTTGGAGGCTTTACAATTAACTACATCATATTTCAATGACATGGTTCCCTGGTTGCTCTGAGTGTTAGACTAAGCGCAACATTGCTGTTGCATTAAAATGAGGAAGGACCAATGTTTGACAAAACTTTAATCAATGATGTATATGCCAGTCCCTGTCACAGGGCCCTACAAGCCACAGCTCTGCGTGGCACCGCTCAGAGCACAGCAGCGCTTGCAGATTGGTTTGCTGCTGCTTTAACTTCCTACCTCAGCAGCAAATGAAGAACAAGTATTTCCTACAACTATGGAATAAAAAAAAAACCCAAACATATTTTCAACTGTCATCAGAAGTAGCAAAAGCAATGAAGAACCTGTCAGAAATCTCCATATGCTAAATTCAAATGGCCACTGTTTCTAACGGACGCACACAACTGTACATGTAGCACTAAACAAACCAACCAGAGACAAGGAGAAATTTGTCAGCAGCCCAGACCAGCATTCATGAAAACTGACCACCAGCTGATTAAGTGGAAAATACTAAAATACAAATAAAAAGCCACAAAGTAGAAACAACCTAGAAGATACTTCCTGGCATATTCAAATGATGAGATTTAGTTTGGCATATGGTACTCCCACTTCTTATGAAAAGCTGAAAAGTTGCTTTTTACTAGCAGTCAAGTAAGTATAAACTTTTTAACAGAGTTTGCTCTCCAAGAAAGTCAGCAGCTTCTCTTTTTGTACATAACTTATTTTTGTTAAAAGTTATGACTACAGAGTGTCCATGAGACCCAGATTACATCAATTTAAGTGCTGTCTCAAAGAGGTATGAACAGAGACAAGACATTAAGGAAGAGAGAAAGGAAGTACTATTAATCCCCACATTAGAGATCAAGACCTGAAGCAAAGCAAGGTTAAGTGAACCTTTCTTGTTTACCCAGCAAGTCTGTATCTAGCCTGGAAAACAAGTCCAGGTCTCCTAATTTCCAGTCCAGTCCTTTAACCACAAAACAGACTTCCTTTCAACTAATAAAGGCTTACAGGAATTTTAGTTCGATGTTTGCACACAAGGAAATCAGTAAATCTTTCATAGCAGGAGACAGAGCACAGATGTACACAGAAAAAAGGAGTAGACAAAAATGCTATTTTAGATCTTTTTAAGCGTTTGGGGGTTTTTTGGCATTTCCCCGACCCACCCTCTCCTGCCACCACACGGGCAAATAAATTACCATCTATCCACATAACAGACATGCAGCTTGTTTCACTTGCTGCACTGTGTTAACTCTACTGACTTTATCTTTGTTCAGACAAACAGAGTCATGCAAAACCTGCTAAATGAATGGCTTAAAGTTAAAGGAAAGACAATTAGACAGATGATTGCAGTAATATGAATTAGTTTGAAGAGCTTACAGGGAGCTACCAAAGTGCAGCTACCTTCTCGGGAACTGAACTGCCATCACAGATAGCTCTGCAGACTGCAAGGCTGCAAGTTTCTCCTTAAAGATTGTAAAAGTTACTGTGCATTATATATTGTCTGTAATCCCCATCATGAAAGCATAACCTTCTAGAGTTCTAGCACGGGTTTGAGCTTTACATAGAAACTGCGGGGCTGGGTTGGAATTAAATCAATACATAGTATTTCTAAACTGGTAAGTCACTACTAGTTGACAGGTGAAGCTATTTCACCCCGAGAGGACAGAAATGAATAAACCCATACTGCTTTGGTTTGAGTCCCCCTGTCAGAGAGATGACTCACTGGTGTCAAGGCATTATAGCTCAAGTTTGACAGAAAGAGTTGCATGTAGCGTATTTCCAGAAAACGCATAGAATTTTAACTCCTTGTTGACCTGACATCACGGTTTGCAGCAAGCCTTTCAAAGTCCACCAGGAGTCAGTCTGGGTACAGAGGGTGCTCGGGCTTCAAAGGTGATAGCTGCCAATGCTGAAGCCTACAACTCGCCTGATGCATGTCTCTAATTACTGCTGATACGATACATTTATGGTCCTGTGCAGCATACTGAGAATATTACCCTACAGGGTGACGTTTATTTATTTATATATGCAGAATACACTGTCAATTTAAATTTTTTTTGTGTGTGTGAAAATACATACACTTGGATTATAAAAGCACATTCTATGCTCTGACTGGGGAATGCATCCGTTAATGGCAACTGCTCAGGAGCTGCTGCATACTTGAAAGTGGTCAGCGAGTCCTGCCAAGTCATCGTGTATCCAAAAGAGCTTCTGAGCTCCACTCCTGTCCTGTCAGAGACGTTTGTTTCTCTGGTTGGATGGAAACCCTTGACCTAGTCAAAGTCATTTCTGGACATAGTCCAACAGCAGTGAACATTGCTTGCAGACTTTCAGGCATCACCACTTGTAAAGTTCAAGTCAGAGCCAATGGTATGCAAGTGCCATTTTAAAATGAATAATTTTAAACACTTCTAAACATTTCTGTAAAACTCCTTCAGAATTCTAAACCTGCAAAACAAAACAAATTTTACACATCAGGAAACACACTGTAAATGTTCCTTTGGAGTATTTGTTCACCAGTACTTTCATAGATTAGTTACCACGTATTTATTTCAAAAAGAAATAAAAGCAAAAGACATATAATGGCTACCCAGCCAATCAGTTCAGGAAGGGGACTGCTTTCAAATCGCTGCCCACTAGGTTTGTAGGAGGTAAATAAGGGCTTTTACACGACCTCGGAGTATACATATACAAACTGGCCAATTTTAAAATATACAGCATTCAGTATTACAGGTGGTTTCAATGAAGGCAGAGGATATCAGGTCTTCAGGTCTGTTAGAAACTTGATCTGGAATCATAATGGGGTTTGATGCATTTTAGAGCATCACGTTCTTCAAAGAGCAAGCAAAGGCAAAGGCTCATCTAGCCTAACTTCCACCCAAGCACCATTCTCCTCTTGGCCAAGTATTCCTGAAGACTCACACAGCAGGAAGCCTAGACTAGAAATGAAACACTTAAATGGAGGTTCAGGATAGATGAGTCTTTTTAACTGCATAGCAGGATAAAACTTGGATGGCAAGCAGACTTACGCTATATGCAGAATAAACTAAGTCAAGTGAAGAAACCTATGTTACCAAGGGCAGCATCTATTTGTGAATTGCTAGGTTTCAATGATGCAAAGTAATTTACATGCAGCTCTTCAAACATATACCTAAATATCAGACTGTGGGAATCACAAAAGCTAACATATTGCCATATTAACTTTAAAGAGCCGAAATGCAGTAAGACCAGGACAATCATTAGACGAAAACAAACAAAATTATCTTTGTCAAACACAGACTGTCTTTTTTATATTCTAGTCATAAAGGAAACATGTTTAATTTCCACATCCTTCAAATGAACGTCACCTAATCTGCATAATTGAGATGCAAGATTTTATATCCAGGACAAACAAAATCACAACAAAGTAGGGAAAAAAGTGTTCTTCAACAGAGTGGATGAAAATCTGCACAGGTTTATGCAGAAATGTATTTATTTATTAAAAACCTTACAACTTATTAGCAATAAAGTGTATGAATGGTATCCATTTGCATGGAATGCACAGAGTGGAAGGACCAGAGCAAGCCTTAAGATCAGGAGCCCTAGGTTGAGCTGTGCCATCCATGACCTCCTCGACAGCCAGCTCTGCCACAGCCCCCCAAAACACACACAGCGGGTCCCCCTGATTTGAGATCTGCAAAGCAGGGAGGGTAGTGGCAAGTAAGATCTTGATGTTATCACATTTGGCCTTCTCTACCATAGTCTCATAGCTGCATCCATGCAGACTGCTGGACTCGCTCCGAGATGCCAGAAGTGCCTTGAAACACCTACACAACAGTCTCCAACCCATGCTGCTGCTGGGCGTGCAACGCTGAGGGCAAGACCCAAGAGCGCTGGTACGCACAGTAGGGCCATGGGTGCAGCAAGCAGGCACGGTGCAGGAGCAAGAGCGTCTAGTTCTGCGTTCATATCACAACCAGGAAAATATATATCTCTGCCTTCTGCGAGCATTTGCAAGGCTTGCAAATTCCTGCTCCTTCAGAGTGGGTGCCCAGGGCTTAGGGCACAGACCAGCACAAGCTGCGAGCTTCATGACGGGAGAGAGTATAAGCAAATGTATGTTCTGCAGCACTACTGCAAAGTCTAATCTTCCTCAAGGGTTGTTGCTATAAAAGACCTTCAATATACTTGATCTCATTTACTTAAAAAAGACTGTCAGAAATACTTGTCAGCAACTTCTTGGAAAGGCAGTAGAGGGAGGGGAAGCAGATTGTTAACATTAGAATATCACCTACCATCTGGATGTGTTTAACATAGGATCAGATATAAGATTTGGACGTAAATTTGCAGTCCTTGGTCTCATGCCCAGACAAAACTTGAACTCAAGAACTTGAAGGCATGTTCTCATCTGTGGGATGGAGCATGTTAATAAAAGCTCCTAACACTCTGGCAATTTCACTGCATATACTCTCTTGCACTTCTTTTTAAAAATGTTAAGTGCAGTTAAAAGAAAAAAATAAAACTATAAAAAGCCAATAAACACCTACAAGCTCTACTGTACACTGAAGAAAAAAAAGAAGAAAAGGAATAGCCAGAAGTACTTCAGTCCCTGAAATTCTGCAGTTTCAAATAGTCAACTAATAAATGGACTTATCAATAGGTATCGGCTAAAAGGAAGTTCATGACTGCTGCTTATTTAACAATTATCTCAGTCCCAGTGTCTGCTTTTGAACAGAACGATTAGTGTAAAATGTATGGAGGAATGGAGAACACAAGAAAGTAACCACATACTTGACATGGAAGTACTTTGAAAAGATACTTAAAATATAAAGGAACCAAATGCTGCATTCAGTGAGGTGGTTTATTATTGACAAACTGTGTTTTGCAGCATTGAGTAATTACAATGGATTTGAATTCCAAGACAAATCTACAATCCCCCATGAAATTCCTTGTTTTAAAAACAGATGATATTTGGGCCTCATAACATCATATTAATCAGGAATTCCCCAGTATCACCACAACCATCAGTCTCCCTCCCTCTCTACCTCTCCCCATCCCTCCAGAACTGCTTCAACAAAGGAACACATCAATGTGAAATGCAAGTCTAATACCAAGAGCAGGTAACTATGATGTCAGCAACAGGAATTCACAAAACCCTAATAAACTTCTTCAGGAAAACCAGCACCAGCCTTGCCCTCACAACTCTCCCTGTCTCTCTGCAGCCCAAACTAGCATACCCTGGGTTAAGATCACCTGCCCTACAACAGACCTTTCAAAGTCAAATAAAAGCTAGCACATAAAACTTTTAGTGCTTTTTTAAAAATAAATTATTTCTACATTTTAAATACTTATTGTCAACACCACCACCCAACAATAATCCGCCAGTACCCATTTAAAAAACCATAATCTATGTTTTGCACTTGTCATAGTGATTACCCATATTTATTTTCCTAAATACGTAAACAGGAAGTCAGAGCAAGAACAAACCAGATTCTTCCAGATGGAAAATGTTATTTGGTGGTAAATTACTTTCTCTCCCCCTTGTTCTTTTTAAAGGGAGAGAAAGGGGGAAAAAGACATTTCAGATCAGAAACTGCTAAAGATTAAAACAAGAATTAAGAAAACCCCAAACACATCATAAACCAGCACACAACTTTTGCTGTAGCTTTTAACTGTACCCATTCCTTACACAGCCAAACGGCGCTGCAGACGTAACTTCACCACCCACATAATCAGCGTGTCACTTCCGAAGTCATTTATTGCCTGCAGTGCTGGCAGCTTTACACCTACATGGTATGCCTTCTCTACCACAGAAGGTACCTTTCTGCCACGGGTAGGTAGCATACAGTCACTACCTTGTGAAAACTGAGCAAAGACACATTGTTAAGTTAAAATACACAAGGGCAACTGAAGGCAAGTAATAAAACACTTCCCTTGCCCACTTATCTTACAGGAAAAATTATGCACATCCTCACTTGCTGTAGCAGTAGTGATGATTGAAGGATGCAGGAGAGGAAATGGCTTTTAGTAAGTTAACTGAGCCAGTAGGTACAGACAGGATTGACCCGAGGAACGGACCGCGCACCCAAAAGCCTGTCCTTTTCCAACTATCGCATTGCCAAAGCACACACCTGTTTGCCAAAGGAGGACATCGCCATCTGTTCAGCAGGCCACGAAGTGCTTACATTTCCGATCAGGCTGCATGTAACAGAGGAGAAGCTGCAACACAAGAAGTCCTTTCCTCGGGTTAGGGGAAGAGTTGATAAGCCAGTGAGAATTTTTCTAACAAGAAATTGCGATGAAAAACAACACTGTCAGACTTCCATTAAAAAAATATTTTCTTGCTGAAAAAGGAAACATTTTCACTTTGGTGGCCCAAAAAAAGGAATAGTCCCATATTTTCCAGTGTAACTGTACATATCTCTTACAAAACCAGAAGTGCTTTATAACAGCTGTCTATCTGATGAACTAAGCAATCTCTGTTAAAAAAATTTACCATCTCAAACATTTGGAGAGAATATGCTCAATCAGCTCTACGTAAGAAAGAAGAATGACCTCACAGTAAAGCTCTTAAAATGCATAAATTGCATTCAAAAACACTGTATTTCACAAGAATTAGTCAGGAGAGATTGCAACTAAAATATGCAGTTACTGCTGGAGTCATGCTGCTAACGCAGCAGTATTAACTCCATTATACCACGTGTGTATATTTCTGTGTCTGTGTACACAAGCATATGTGTGTATATATATACACACACAGGCATATGTGCATCTATGTACACATGTGTGTCTGTATATTTCATGGTGTGTCCAGGCTAGGATTATAGCTGGTTCAAAAGGCAAAATTGTTTTAAGCAAGTTATCTGGAACTAAACATTTAAAACATTATTTCTTTTCCAGCTGCTGTGACACAGAGCTTGGCTGGGCTATATTTGAACCACAGCCTCATTGACCCCGTGGAGCTGCGCTGACAAGCGAGGCTGTATTAACATAAGCTAGGTGCACGCTGTGTCTTTCTCTCTCTCCCCCCCGTCTCTTATTTTTTATTATTTTATTTTTTTAAAAAGGTGAAGCAGAAATTACAGAAGACTTGACAATAAGAGCTGCCAGCCCTCAGTACAGTAACGCAGGGGATCAGATCTGTAATGTACCATGTGAATAATCATGCAAGTAAATGAAGCGTATATCAAATTGCTGTTTCATAGCGGGAGTTTTTTTCTTATGAAAGTCGGCATGTGCCAGTATAACATAACACATTACTGTAGCATAAAGTTTATTTTGAAGCATTTTAAGACACTGAGAGGAGAAGTATTCTCTGTGTAGATTCTATTACTATAACAATGTAAAGCTAAATCAGAAACCTTCTAAAGTACATTTAAACAACAATATTCCTCAGCTGATCTACAGCATGGATTTCATCTCGTCAGCCTGCACGGGGGGCTGTGTGCATTAGGGAGTGTGTATGTAAGTGCTAGAGCAGCACGGGAGGATAAAATGGACCCACATTAAGAACAGCTGTGCAAGACTTCCTCTCACTATGAAAAAATATTGCCCTTCAGACATAATATTGATGTTGATGATATATGTCACTGTAGTTTTTAGTTGAAAAGCCCTACTTGGTCACAAATTAGTTAAATACAAATACTCCAGTCCCAGCCCAAAGTTTTGTTATACCAAGGTACACATGAAGTACTGTGAACAAAAAGTCCACCCCATCAAAGGTCATGGGAATTTTTTGTACTAACTTCAACAGAGCCCAAGTTTTTCCCTATTGCATCCACATTATCCAGTTTCCTTTTACCATCATTCAGGTTCCCCTCAACCCAAAGTGTTAATCTTGCAGTCAAAGTACACTAAAAGTACTCATGGAAGAAAAGTACATTTATTGCGCATTCAAGCACTTCTCAGCACTAACAAGGACTCGGACCGCATCAGACTTATGAGCTACAAAGCAACATTTGATCATCTCTTATTGCCATGGGAGCTCCTTCAAAATAAACAGATTGAAATGGTTTACAAAGCAACTAACACACTACTGTTCCCACTAAAGAACACCATGTGAAATTAGCTTGTTCTTTTTAAACTGTAATTTAGCCATGAGCAAAACTGGTTAGATGCATTTGAGCTATTAGGTATGACGCGCAGTCATCTTACTATCCAGACCTGTTTAATCAAATTGGCTTTCACTCACTCTCAGCTATATCCAGGGAAGCATACAGGAACACAATAACCTCCATCCCTACCCAGGAAGAGGTTAAATGCATAATATAACTTCTGTTTCTACGCTACAGTAAAATTGGAAAGCTTTCCTGAATCAGGACAAGTCAAATCAAACCAAACCAAACCATCAGCCCTTATTCAGACAAAGATCCTGCCCTGATTAAAATTTCTGTTTATTTTCATTAAAAGTAGGAAAACGTTTAGCTGCTACCATTGGGCAGACTTTAATTTGCAAAGCAGAGCGTACTGCTTAAAAGGAAGGCAATTTTTTTAAAGCACCTGAGATTTAAAGGATTTATCTAAGTCACAAAGAAGCATCAATTGCCAATCAAAAAAAAAAACCCCACAAAACCAAAAATGGTGACTTTAAGAGTACATGAGATTCTACATCATTTAGTTGCTTTATCCTCTCTGCTTTGACAGGCAAACTTGTGCCATAAACAAAGCCTTTGTAAAGTGTGATTGTTTTGCATCCTTCATAATTAGTCCTTGTATTCCCTGCTTTGCCAGCTTGATATTAAAGAATAACAATAATTTTCTATTGTAACATAGTTCTCTAAAAACATTTAACAGTTCCTCTTTGCTACTGAATGATAGGGGACTGCAGTAATTAATTGCATTCCCTCTCTTTTATGTTTCATAAAAACTTTAGCAGAGATTTCAAAGGCACAAAATGACATTTAAGCAGCCTACAACTCCCTAGAAAACAGCCACATGTGCATTTAAAATGTCTTCCTAAAAGAAATGGCCATAATGAATGAAGTTAGAGATTTCTATTTTAGAAGGACTTTAGAAGGATTTTAGAAGTTCCTGTCTGGATACAGCTAGCACTCTCATCCTGAAGATGCTCACTCCCCCCAATTTACTGCATTTAAATACACTGAAGTCAGTAACATTCCCCTCACATGAGTAAAGTTTTCCCATAAATGAACAGGCTCATTACATCTGAAAAATTACTATAAAAAACTAAACAACAGAAACCAGCTAATTATTTTTTGGTTTCTCCATAAATACAGGAGGGAGTTATTTTCTAGACTTCAAAGTACAGATAGTAAAATTAAGAAAATTAGAAGAAACATATCAAATAAAACTCCAAAGATATCAGAGTTGGAAAATTAAGATGTGTTAAGGTACAAATTCCTTATGAATAAATATTTACTCTAATGACCCTAGTAATACCTTGGAGGTGGGGTTTGGGGGGAAAAGGCAGTGCAATCTGTAAGCTGAGAGACGCTGAGCGCGATGGCAACAGACTCTTATTTAACAAAATAAGAAACTGTGTATCAATATCAACCAGCTGTAAATTAATGCATCATAAAATAGGTTCTGGTCATTTCATGATGTGTTATGCCAGGAGGTAAAATAAGGTATAGCTAATATATCTGTGCTTCTTATCCTACAAGTATATATGATCTCATGTCAGCACCAACACTTTTCTTTCTTACATAATTAGGACGTAGGATGCCTATTACTAGGACACCTACGTAAATATTAAATTAGGACATTTATTCTTCTCAGTTATTACAGTTAAGTCACTGGAAAAAAAATCCTTTTTCTTCTACAAATCTAGCATTAATCAAACTTTCAATAAAGTAAAGGTACTGAGCTCATAGAGGTACTATTTGAAGTTTAAGTCCAAATAAATATTTTTCAAAGACTGTGAAATATTATAATCCTCATTTTGAGATTGCCATTCAAGGAGAAATCAACACCTTGGCCACAAAAATGCAGCGCCTGTATTGCATAGTGGCTGTATGCTTGGCATGCTCATTGTCAGACTATCAGTATTTCCAAGCAGTGCAGTTACTATAACAAATAACCCGTACCTAAGCCATGGAAATTATTTAGTCCCTCAAAACTATAAATTCTAAGTACTTTAAAAGAAAGACAGTTTGTGCCTATTTCTGTTAGACAAACTGGGTTAAATCAGATACCATCGCTGTAGATAGATTTCAGTTAGATGAGAAAATGCCGTAATGGGGGGTAGACATCTGACAGGCTGCTCACTGCATTTCTTTCAAGTCACCAGGTCAGGGATTGGTTTCCTTCAAAGTGGGTTAACCCAGCCCCTCTGAAAGCCAGGGGTTTCAGGAGACTGATAAACAGCCCTGGGGCATTTAGTACTCCGGCTCTTCCCAATAAATTGGCTGATGCTCCAGGCACTACCTTCATTCTGAGGTATATTTTGTCACATAGCCATGGCTCCATCCTCAATCTTCTCTGTTCGTTTTTTAATGAATAAACAGATAGTGTTTTGTGGCTTGGTAAAAAATAAAAAATATTAGATCTCATCAGGTCTTTACTTGCAAAGAAAATAATCTGAGTGAAAGGATGGTCTTGCGTATTTGTTGAACAAACTGTGCAGCACACAGGAACTCCAAGGTATGTCAGTGAAGCCCAATTTTAGAAACAAGAGCACGGGATCGCTCTGGTGATCTAAATGCAGTAGATAAGCACCGCAGAAAATTCAGAACTAAAACCAAAGGCTTTTGTAAGGTAAGGAACGATAACGTTACCTAATAAAAATACCAGCATCCCTACCTCAGCATACCATTACAAACTTCTGCTGGAGAATTCAATATGCTGTAAGCAGGTCCAGTGCTGAAAAGAAGTTCCAAGCCAAAAAGCACTGAAACCCTATGAAAAATTGCTTATGTTCTTTCAACAGAACTAACAGCCTCCCACCCTCTTAATCAACACTGCTTCTCTCTCTGGTTTGGACACAAAGAAACAAAGTGAAACCAAAGCATTTAAAATACCTCAAAACCAGCTTTTCTGTCTGCATCACCCACACAGAGGAGCAACTCCAAGGAAGCCCATGGGATTGCTCCGCCTTCACTCTGCAGGGTGGGAGAGAGACTATGGCACCTTCCCCTCCCACACAAGTAGTGATAAATAAAACGTGTGAAGGCTCTAACTGAAACATCGTATTGTTTGCCTCTAACAAGAGCCCCATGTTACATTACACGGACTGACTGGCCACAGTCGTGCTTGCTACCAGTAAAACACATGCTATCTGCATCCTCTGTACTCGCAGAGATTGCTCTGTCTCGGAGTCACTGCCAAGGTGTGGAGGAGAAAGGTTTACATTAACAGCCTCCATTTCAGGTCTGCAGAGTAACTTTTGGGCTACAGCTAGGACACGCTGCCCCAGGGGACGCGCTGAAGCGGCGCAGACTGGCCTGACCCAAGGTCTCATTCCCAGAAGCTCCCGGCAGCTGCCCCGGGTGCACAATCTGGTTGGCGTCTCAGGAAGTGGAGTATCCTACTGAACTGACAAAAAACAACTTTTCCTTTTTGAACCGCAATATTTCCAGGCAAGCACAAAGCAACTATTTAGAGATCTAACCAGCTGGGACCAGTCTAGATGTGATTAAAGTCCTGTCTGTGCAAAACCAAAGGTCACCAAGTTGGACCACAGTGTGACAAAGAGGGAAGAGCGTGGTGCCAGCACGACGCTCTCAGGGGGAACCCACTAACTCTGCATTTCGCACCACGGGATACCTCCTGCCTGTATCAATTCTGGCAATAGACTGCAAAGCACATCTACCTTAAAAAGTTTCTCGTGGAGAAGAGAACATGGTTGGGTAAACACCTCAGCTGGAACGAAGTACTGGATTATTTGTCGCTCAGCATGGCTGTGCAATTTTAAGGGCAAGACCAGCTTCAGGATTTTATCTGTTATTATAATAAGGCTTTACCCATGACACAGCTTAATTGCATTCAGCTTTGTGTATGCACTAGGACGAAGTCTATATTTAATAAACTTTGCCACAACACCGTGTCAGGAAATGTGCTTATTATAGACAAACTTATTGTAACTATTTATGGTTTAGCTTTGTCAAACTCAGCAAAACAAAATGAGCTACACCAAGAAAAACTAAACAAAACATTTCTATGCTAGTATAGTAATGTTTATGGCAGGGCTTTCATCAGTATAAGGTGATAAACAGAGTTAAAGATCCTTATGCTACCTCTTACTGCCGTAAGACAAAAGTAGTGAGTGCCAACTTGGCCGGGGTAAGGAGTAGTCCCTACCCCAAAGAGCTTACAGACTACATCAAGAACTACAGAAGGAAAAAGAGTTACTTTTACTCCACTCTTGGGAAAAAGGCCACAGATAAAGCGAATTAGCCAAGGTGAAGCCAAAGCGCTCTCACTAAAATGAAAACAAGACTATCTGTTCAGCTTGCTCGGGTATTGATCCATAAGACCTAACCTGTCTATACTGTCAGAGTGCAATTTTAGAGGTATACAATTTTAGCTTTGTACCTTTTATTTTAGGAAGGTTCCTCTTTTATTAAGAGGAATGCATGACATTCATTCACACTCAATAAACAGTCTGAAGAAGAAAAGATATTTAATCATCTCAGCAAATGATGAATCACTTGCAAAACATTCTTCCCCTTTACTATTTTATTGGGAAATGCAACCTTCCTAGAAGTCAAAATACCAGTATCATGCACGTTTATGCTAATGGCAATGTATTTGACACTGGCATCTAGTCTTGCCAATGGCACTGTTAACAACCCAGGGAAACAAAAAAACGTGTATTTCAAACACAACAGACACAAACACACAGAAAACAGAATCTGGAGAGATGGGAGGCTTGTACTAGGTCTGGAACAATCCCTGTTGTCAGACCGTCCACATCATGAAACAACTGACCAACTCCAAGAAATGCCATAGAACATGTGAATTCTCCACCAACAACTCTGGAACAATTTTTTAACAAGCAAACAGAAAAATCCAGCACCTGATTCTATTAGTGGGTGAGAGTGTGATGAACAGATGGGGTGATGCAGGGAGGAGGATCCCCATCATGACAAGAAATAGATGATTCTCTTCAAAGAGATGACAAGACCATCAGCAAGAGTAGCTGCCAGACAGGGCTACACAGGATCTGGTCTGGTCTGGCCCACGGAACATGCTAGAATGCTGGGTAACCATCCTATTACAAGAGCAAAGACTTTTACAACCCATACCCAGGTGCAAGGGTGGATTAAGTCAGGAGGAGATGCTAACCCTGTCCCATTTGCCTGGTAAATCTCCCAGACAGCTCTGCACTTTCAAAGGCAATTTTATGTGACACAACTTTTGACCCATTTCAGGATTTCAAGGCCACCATGTCACCTATGGATGGGGCTGTGATTGCTGATGGATGCAATTAGCACATACTAATAGGCAGTAAATTCTCCTCTCAGGTCAGAGATCAACAGCAATAATTGCTTCTAAACCAGGGAAATGCTGTGGCACACAGTAACCACAGACTAATCTCCAGGACAGTATCTCACTATTGCAAACAACTCCCCATCTCACAAATTAACCAATAAAGTACGGCATAAGCCCTCCCTGCCATGGCATTTTTCAGAATACTGAGATGGTAAATGGGGCCCATGTTTACTGATTCTTATGCCAGTGTTTCCCCTGTACACTTAGGAAGTTAAAGGAAATACACTAGCTCTTGAAACAGAAGTAGCTCATGTCCCAATTCTATTGATGCCTTGCAAATACTGGCTTCCACACACAGCCCCAATCACAGGGTGCTGAAGTCAAAGCCAACATTCCTCTTAAACATTTTGATTCCGGGAATTCAGCACTCTCCCCTTCCTCAGATGATCACTTGCAACACTGCTGTGCCTTAAAGTGGGGCACTGTAAAACATGATGATGCAAAACCGAACACACAGACCGACTAAAGCTGCTGTCAGAAATGGTCGGGATCAGGGCACACATAGTATGGTGTGCATCTCCTCGGATTTCTGCTTGCCATACAGAATGCCAGCTTGGCTAGAGCAGGATGCCTTGGAGGCTTCATTCACGTACTTCTAACATTTTTATCTGCCAAGATATTTTCAAGCTATTTCTTTCTGGAGTGTCCTGAAAGGAATTTATCAAAACATAAGCATTTTCCTTGAGGTTTGAGGTCTTTTTCAAAAATACCATTAAGGTCAATGCAAGTCTTTGTTAAGCTCTAGCTTCAGCCCTTAGGAAAAACATGAATAGAAAGAAAATCTAACACTTGCATACAACTTCTCAAACAAACCTGCACCTGTCTTCTGCTAAACATTCCTGGGACATCGCTACCAACAGTTACAAAAAATCTTCTCACATTGGATCACATCATTACCTACAAATAGTAAGTGCATTCATAAATGTCTTCTAAGTGCTGTATTTTATGCTTTCAACTTTTTCTTGTTTTCTGGATGTCAAGATCTCAGCTGATGTTTTACTGAATATACAGTGCAGTCAAGTGGTAAAACGACCTTTCCTGTACATCCTTCATGGCTGCTGCATCGGTACTCCAAAAGGCACCTATTTTCAGGAGTGATCCCTGGCCACAGGCCAAACAATACAGAATAACTGATGTCTGCACTGATCAGAGCTTACCCTCTCCACAGCAGATTAGTCATGACCAAATGACCTATGTGATAGACACAACCATCCCCTGGATCCTACATGGATCCTCTCATATGTTGTGACACATTTATTATCTTTTGCATGCTCTCCTCCCTCCCAGCAAAACATACAAAATACTCTGAAAGCTGGGTCATAACCTCCCCATATAATACCCGCTGTGACCGAGTGCTATTGGGGTGGTGCTATGTTAGAGCAACAGGGTGGTTCCAGTGACCTGGAAACACACATCTGCATTTATCTTTTTCAGATGCTGCCAGAGAAAGAATAAGCCTAATATAAAGCCTAATTTTTCTTTTTTTTTTTTTTTAAAACCTACAAATCAATTATAGAAATGGGTTACAGCTACTTTACTGCAACCAATCCCTAATGTTTACATTCAAACCAATAATACATGCCAACAGGTACTCTGTCTCACCTGTAACAGAAGTGTAAAGCATACTTTAAATGCTTTGGATGTATTTTTATTTTAAAAGGCTGCAATAGTCAATATGCATAATGAAGAAACAAACTATTATAATATACTACTTACAAAACATTTCCTTAGAGCTCTATTAACTCTGTATTAAATGAAATTAGGATATAGCAAGCATATCTACCAGGTAGAAATGAATGACATATTTACATTTTAGTCACACTATAACATTATATAGTTGGGCCTGACTTCCACCTTTATCACAATAAAATTGTCACTGAAGCCAAGGGAAGCTCTCAGACAAGGTCTACAGCTCTTGGGACACGACTTCGCAGATATGCTTAGGGAAGTCAACTGGCATTAGTTTAACATATGACCTAAAGAAGATTAGTTAAACTCTATGTGGATGCTTTCCTTCAGAATTAAAGTGACTTTAATATGATTTTGTTACTTAAGTTTGGAAGTGAAGTAAACTAAATCAAATTAGGCCACTTTAATGGTGAAGAAAAGCATCCACACAGAGTTTTGATGCAGTGCAACAAGCTGCTTTAAAAATTAACTCATATTAGTTTTCCCATGTGTCCATTCATTCACAAACCCTTTAGGAAGGCTATAGTTTTAAAACAATTAACCTGATTAAATGAAATTTTACTTTATCAAATTACACAATTCCACTTGCTAGTGTGAAGAAATAAATAAATACTAAAGTGAGATCCCTGGTAAAGTCATCCAGGTTCAGAGGAAACAGAATATTTTTGCTGTGGTACTTCAGTGAGTTATACTAAAGGACTACAAAACCACTCACCCCTTTTCAGAATTTGATGAGTGACATCCAGTATGGTATTTCAGGGGGTGGAAAGAGGGGTTTGAAGTACCTTCTGGTTTTGCTTTAGGGCGGAGTAACTTCATTAGCAGAGAGCATGTTCTGTATCTACTAACACAAAGCACATTTCCAGCTATAAGATGACCTCTGGCATCTTATATAACCTGCCACACAAACTAATTCAGGAAAGTCAAATAATAACGGTTAAATCATTACCAAACAGCTCAGAGGAAAAGACAAGGCAGTTAAGTAAGGCTGAAAGGATGATTTGACATGTACTCAAGAGTACCGGGCCAGTGGTACTGTATTTTATAACTCCTGTTGACAGAGAAAGAACAAGGGAAGAATAACCCAGAATGAGTGCTAAGGTAATCTCTAACACTCCAGAAGTACTGCTTGCTTTATTTCCTAGACCATTTTTAAACCTCAAATACTTTTCCTTCTGTCCCGTTTGCACAGAAAGCCTGCAGACACCATTACACTAAAGGCGGAGAGGTCTCTCAGTAGAGCTATAAAGGAAACATCTCTTCACAGAACAGATTTTAAACATGCAGAGCATATATATGCATTTTTATAGTACCTTATTACAACACATGCATCTGTCTGTCTCCAACTGCACCAGAACATGTCATGCGTTTTAGAGACATTCAGGTTTCTTATCAGAGATAAGCTAGTAGTTAGAAAGTACTCTCAGCTAGCCCTTACACTCTTGAACAAGTCAGACACAGCTTGTATCAGGGCATCCAGCTCTCAGCAGAACATGACCAGAGCCACCATTACTGTGATGAATAAGATCTTGTAGTTACGTGCTTGTGTGTCATGAAGAAACGGGGCACAACAGCACATAATTAGGTAAACCACAGAAGTCTACATTTTCTTTAAATATTCCCATAATAGCCACACTCAAAACTAAGCTATCAGATGGATCTGTGAGCTATTTTAAGTGCTTTGACAACTGCCCTCTGGAGTCTGATAGAAGTTAGCAGCGCTTATAACAAGTAAACTAAAACTAGTAGGCTTAAAAATGTTACAACACCAAAAATAACAGTAAAAACAATCAGTGGTTTGTAAGCTTCTTGTCTTTAGACCTTCCTGGCTCAAATTAAGAACAGGGAGCAATTTCAGCTTTACAGCAGTTTTTCAGACTGAATGTTTAGGATGTGGTGGATGCATGCTCAATTACAATGTTTGAAGGTGGTATCAAGATCAAAAGGAAAGAAATGTTACCTTAAAAAGGTGAGAGTTGATCTAGAGCTGCAATTAAAAACATGAACTCAAGGGAAAGAGTTGTTTGAGTTGGTAGGGGAAACATTATACACAGAATTAAGATCAGTATTATAGTTTTAGAAAAGAAGCAAGCAAGCTAAGATAAGCAGCAGCACATAATAATTGAGTATTTACACAGCTGTAAAACATCTACCAGGAGAATTGTGAGTACATGTGTTTGGAATGGTTGCAGGGGAAGTCTTCTCCACCTGATCCTGTACAACAATTTGCTTTATTGCCTGGCTGCTCTCAGTTCCTACAAGAACACCAGGAAGGGTTCATTGATTTAAGCCACATGTATCTGAGTAAACTAATGATCCAAACTGCCAGTTTATTCAAAGGAAAAGAAAAAAATATTACCAATAAGACTATTAAAGCTTAATAGAAGAAAATATTTAATTAAAACCTAAAATGGAGGAATCTTTTGCTTAAAGGCCTGGAAATTGAATTGTTCTCACCTGGGTGTGTTGTAGCCTGGTACTGGGAAGAGTAATTCCACTACCTTGCTTGCTACCACACTGCACACAGAAAGATGAATGCTGGTCAGTTCTCCCAGGGAACTGGTTTCACAAAAAAGTTCCTCTGGGAAAAGAAAATGCTCCATGCACGTCTACTGACAGGCTGACCAGTTCTTTCATGAATTAGTCCTGGCTTATCAGCAGGCAGACTTATATTTGTCTTACCTTCAGATGTTTACATAAGAATAATTTATTAATTTAGTATGTTTGTTTATTAGACATAAAAAGCATCCTCAGGTTTAGACTTGTAATGACCTTAGAAATACTTAATCATCACTGTTGCATTTATTACTATGCTTAATACAAAGTATTTTATAGAAGCTCGTGATATTTAACACAGCTGAAAATGAAACAGGTATCGCAGGAGATAAAGAAAAACCTGCTCACACCTACTGTATCCTCTGCCTTCTCCTCACAGCACCTTCAACTTACACTGGAAATAAACATTACCAGTTGTTAGTACTGCATTCAGCCACAGGGATCAGTATGGTCATCTCCCACTTAGTCATTTCTGCCCTACCAGCCTTGCAAAAGCTATCTGTGAAAAATGCAGCCACGGACATCAACTCCCATCTCAGATACTTACAAAAAAGTGGTAAAAGTTTTTAGCAAACACTGAACACACTCTGTTGTGAAGCAACTACAGGAGACTGCAAACACCCATAACTTTCCAGGGAAGACTGGGATGCTTCAGAAGAGGTTTGCCTGCACAAGAGCTGGTGCAAACTTCCTAATACAGTCACAACCAAATGACAGGGCATTTTCCCAATGAACAAACTTGATTTCCTCCTCCTCTTTGCCACTTGCTCCCAGTATCTGCCATAGCTAGGACGCATTCTCTTTTGTGTCTTTCTCCCCTTCTACCTCTCTGTTGGCACAACAGAAGGAGAAGGAAGCCCTGCTGCCCTGCACATTTGATACATGGCTCCAAGATGCTCCAAGGGCAACTCTGAAATTCCTTTTCCTACAGCCACGCTCTCTTCACAGTCCCAAACCCAAGAGCAGGAAACATATGTTGGGGCAGAGAGCAAATGCTGAGATATATCCCTGCAATCTCAAGGAAGCAGGTGGTTCCTCACAGATCATTGCCAGTTCCCGCATCTCAGAGCCGTCCATGGCCTGGGTGTGGCAGAAGTATAATCAGTCCTTAAATATCCTTTTCTTCTCCTCACTGTTCAGCCCACGCACAGCAAAGCCTCTGTTTCGTAATGTCTGGTGACACGACGGTAGCAAAGAGATTCAAGACACACAAGTTTCCTGTTTTCATTGTTTAGCACACTTTGGCAGCGATATGCTCAAAAACAACTGATTCAGGTCATTAATCAAATCAACAGAGAGCTGGCTAACAATCTGTTTTAACTCAGTTGGCAACTGATAGCTGTCTACATCTCTGAATTTGTGTAGCCCCGATTAGTTTTAATCAGCTGCACAGCCATTAAACCATCCTTCTTGTTCTCCAAATGAAGGAGACAAATTCTGGGAATTAAACTTCTGATGTGAATAGTTGCACTCGCTCGTTCAGGGAGCCCTTACAGAGACTACTCCATGTCTGTCACTCAAAATTGGCTGTTTCCTTCAGTGTTGCTGCCAGTAAGTTGTTGAAAAATGAAAGCCAAAGGGGAACACATGCAAGGCAAGTGGACATCCAGATATGGTAAAATCTTGAGACCTTGAACACAGTCCAAAAATTATCCCTTTGCCAACACGAAAACGCATCTCAAGTTTACGCGAGAAAACTAAGATGAGAGCTTCGCCTTTATATGATTTAGAAATAGCATGCATCTGTCAGTCTCAAGAGAAAAACACTCACCTTAAAAGAAACAAATTAATAAACTGTTATAAACTACTACTAGTATCAAAGACTAAAATAAAAAATATTTTTAAAAAATTATCAAAATACTAAGTTATTCCACCTTATCAAGCATGCACTACTGCAGGACTGTGACCAAATAGCTCTTCTATTTCCAAATACGTGAGACATGCAAGCTATAAATAAACGAGTTCAAGATGTGCATCGATATCACAGACACCACCCACTCGCTCCACTGTCCTTCACTCACTACAGCCTATTTCTGACATTGTCTTTATTTTCTTCCCTTTGCAGGCATTAAGAGACTGAAGCAAAACAACACAGCTTGCAAAACGCCATCAGGTATATTAGCACTTGTCTTTTATTCACTTCTTATCGTTTCTCACCCTGGATTTTCTTGTATTCAAGTAGTGCCTCCTAGCCAGTGTCAGCTCATACATCACTCCATAGGATGAAAACTCCCTAGATCCTGTGTTAAGATACTAGTTGTTCCTTAGACACTATTATACACATGCTTGGGCATTTTGATTCTTATTATTATTAAAGCCACAAAGAGCAGAGGGGAAGAGGCTTATCAAATGGCCAGCATCTATGCACTTCAAGCTTCACTTCAGCCACTGAGGTCTTTCTAGAGGTAAACTTATTTCATGTACATATTAATTGGTCTTACTGTATCCTGACCATAAGAAAGAAATATTGTGCATTGGGAAGTTGCTTTCACATGTAAAAATCTAGAAACTCTACATGAATAATACCACTGTTACTATGACCAACAAGTATACAATGGACTTCCACACCATAAAATTCACAGGGTCAGCCTATGTATTTATGACCTGGTTTGCAGTCTTTCAAAGTGCTTGAAGTTAAGATAGGAATGAATGCAAAACAAATTCAGAATCTTTGAAAACAAGCATCAACCAGCCAGTCACAGTGTAAGCACATTTTAAAGTCATGACAGTAAAGCCCCTCAGAGTATAAGTAAAGAAAATGTTTTTGTTGGAGATTAACTAGGATTTCTTGGGAGCTTCACATTAAAAGAAAACTATGCAAATAATTCCAATCACCATGTAGATATGTAACATGAATCCTCCTCAAAAACTAGAAAACAACTCTGCTCTAATGTTGCAGCATCACAAGAATCAGTCACCAAGTATACAAAAGGAAACTAATATAACTGTAAATATTTTATAAGAATGTCAGCTAAAAAGAAACAAATGTGTTTTTTTAAAAAAAAACAACAAACCTTCTACATTTTCATATAAGTGAGCCACGATTAGATGAAGCCACAGTCAAAGTCCTACCATCCTTATGTAATGCCATCAACCAAAGAAATTTCTTAGGCGAGTCATTTAAGGTCTTCCAGAATACAACTTTAATTTCTATTAAACAGTTCTGCTAAACTTTAGAAGCAAGGAGCACAAAAGTGTCTTAGAACCCCCTTGCGTTTGTTCTTTCCTCCTGAAAGGTCAGTACTAAGGGGATGCCTACGCAGCCTCCAGAGAGTTTCCCTGAATTTCTAAGACGCCATCCCATGTGCTTCTGTCAGCACTGTACCCAGCCCAGGCAAGTACCTGGTCTCTCTCAGAGATGCCGATTAGCTCAGGGTCACCACAAACTAACTGCGGCATTAAGACTTAAGTCTTCTGATATCAAAGACATATCCCACCACAGCCACGCCACAGAATTTTAGTGTTTACAACAGGAGCAATTTCTCGGAAATCATTTTAACTTGAATGCTATATAGTTTCATTCTAACTCATTTCAGGTACTCACCTGCACAGATGACAGGAATAGACCCCTTCAGTCTTATCTCAAGCACAGAGGACCAGGCTTGGCTTGCCTTCATTGCCTTTTCCACAAGCACTTTAGGAGAACCATTTATATAGCTTGAAGCTAATGGAATTCTTGAATTCAAGTGATATTACTGAAGATTCTTGGAAATGAGAACTGAACTTGCTAGTCTTTGAACCAAAACCCCAGTTGTACCAGAAGTTACACTCAACAGGGAGAACAGCTATATAATAGAGGCCCTACACATCCAAAGCAGCCTGAAGGTCAGACATTAAGTACACTCTGCTCATTAACAGTCATTTGAAGAAATTATCCATCTGATAATTTGAAAATGTACACATTTGATTCTCTGCAATGGCTGACATTCAGGTCTTGGAAAAGACAGCAAGCCAAATTCACTGAAGAGAGAATCTGGAATGACTTACGAGGGTTTGCCTCCAGGTATTTTCAGCAGGCGAACCTGTAACACAGGAGGCCTGCACGTACTTCAAAGTTTTAGTAGCTACCAAACAGTGTGTGGCAGAGCCCACAGGTGCAACTGGCTATTTATTTCCAAGCTTAAAGGGCACATGGCTTCTGAAGAGTATCACGCATTTTTGCTCAGAAAAGTGGGCAAACAGTTCTACAGACAGCAGTAGTACCTCATCGGCAAATGAAGATACTACTTAAACATTTACGAAATTTGTTACGAAAATTCATGTTGTTTTCCAGAAGCCCGGTATGAAGGACTCCATCAGACCTGTTGGAGAACATGGCAGCAGTAAACCAAAGAGACTTCTAAGGGCAATGAACAAGTACATGAAACCCAAGAGGGTTTTAGGCCACGTCTAAGGTAATCTGGCAAACCTCAACCCATACCCACCCATTGCTGAAGCCACTGCCAGTATTCTGAGTAGAGTCTGAAGCCTTTCTACCTGTACAAATAGCATACTTAAACTTGATACTGGACTTGGAATTGGATAGCCTTATTAAATAAGCTACGAAGCTGGCAGATTTATAAATTCTGCTTCTGAGGAAGTGAAGTGACTCCAAAAATAGCAACATTTTATCGTAAGACGTTAAACTGCAGTCTTACATCCATATAACCTCAGGATCCATACTTCATTTTGTTTCTTAAGTGCATGCTTTTGTGTGTTCACAGCATATGTGAAAAATGGTAACACAAAGGGTTAATACATTAACATTTTCAGTGTTAAAGGAGAGACCTCAATCTAAGAATCCTGTATGTTTCTGAATGCTTAAGTTTTTGTTAAAATGTTGCATTAACACTGTGGTGGAGTGTGGCTTTTTTTATAATTTATTATCCTTTCGCCTGCAAACCTTCACAGCTCTTTTAACAGATCTCACTACAAATCCCCAGATGCAAGAGAACAGACAGCGTTCCTCTAGAAACAAATCTGTCTTTTTTTGTTACTAATGCCATAGCAAACACCACTTTGACACAGACTGAGGATAAGCTATTTAACATTGCCCATGGTAGAAGGAGACAATGAACTATAAATGAATTTGATCCCTTCACACCTTCTTTCCTTTATCCTCCACAGTGAAGCTAATACCCAGAGCCACGTGTAAAATACACTTGGCAACTGAATGGCTGAAGCTGCCAAGTTTCAGAATTATTTTTTCCCATCTTGGGAACAGTAGCAGGGACACTATCACATGTTTTTTGTCTGTTTCTGGCTATCCCATTGAAAGCACTGAATTCAGTTGTACATGACTGCTGGAGGTGCTTCTAGCAGGGAAAAAAAAAAAAGGCAAGCAGAAGATCTACTCAGGTGGTTTTCATCTAATCAGAAAAAAAAAAGATTTACTTGCTACCGGTTAAATTTAAATGAAAGACAACTGTCCTATGCTTTAATCAACCTCAATATCCACATGTCTGGGCAGGGTAGAAATGCTCTGGTTCTGTAGCTGTGAAGACGCTCATCAAGATGCTGTCCTTGTTTGCACAGAGGATACTTTTGAGGGTGAATCCCAGTCCCTCTCTTACCAAGTGTAATCAATTTAAACTTCAGAGAATTTTCTTAGAAAAATAAGCAGGCTAGACAAATTTTGCCCTAAGCTCATAACTCCACACACCTTCTACTTTTTATGGCATTCATACCTGTTCCAGCCCTGCACTGTAAAAAGTTACAAGTTAAAAGTTACACTTGTTAACTTTAATTCCCTTCCATGCAGCTTTTGAGAGGACCATCACCACAAGACCCAAGATATTTGGTCACCCCACCTGGCTAGTGCTTATACCTGCTTTGCAGAGTAATCGTTGACAGCAAGCAACCTCAGCTGTGTACCTCAGTTGCAAACGAAACATCATGCTTGTCTTTGTCTGAATAAGACACCACAATGTCAGATATCAGGTTTTAGCTTGTTTACAGGTAACCAATAAATTTTTTTTGTCTGATGTGACAAGACACCAAATGGGATGTTGGGACCCCTGGAGTAGCCTCACTGTTTGGTGAAAGAGATGGAAAGTGAAAGACAGCAAAGCTGAAAAACCAGCAAGCAGCACCGCATAGAGTTTTAAAAGGAGAGCTAACCATTAGAAAATGCAGCCACCAGCTTTGATAATGACATTTGCTGACATAACAGACATAAAAGAAAAGCCTTAAATGTCAGCTTCCTCATGCTAAAAAAATTTATCAAGGTTACAAATGACAGTTGAGTATTATATCCTTCCCTGCAATACATGGGGAAAAGTTCTCCTTTTACAACACCATACGTAAACATATTAATTCTGTGTTGCTCAACGCACTGATCATATTTCAAGGAGGAAAGGAACTTGCTTGAAAGTTACAACTCTCATAGCTCAGAATTTAAAGTTAAAAAGCTGCAACTGCTGTGAAAAATACATGCATCTGGATTGTCCAGAAGTTCTCTTTATATTCGTATAATGATACCCATTAAATGGTAGTTCCTCCAGAACTAACAGCAAGCAATTAAAAATCCTCTGCCCTGGCTTACAACAGAAGCTGCACAACCCAGAAGGACTGGCCATGTGCGATCAATGGCCTTGCCTGGGGACAGAAGCTGAACGGGCCAAGAGGAGGTCCCAGAGCTTTGCCAGTTACTGGAATCACATGAAGGATATTAAGAGCCACAAGCAAAAAGCAGAAGCTGGTTGAAGCCACAGGATTAAGAAGATATCACCACCCTCCTCCCTTCACTCATCTGCCAAACCCAAGCCAAGTCAGTGGCACCCAACCTGAAAAGCCTCCTAATGGTGCTCACACGAATCACACCAGAGAGGAGATTTGACTGTCAGTTACATTTCTAAAGGCCAATATTTGTGTGCTACAGAACTTTCATACCTATAGTGAGAGCATAAAATAATCCTGTATTTCATTAAACCATGAGGCGGCACGGGTTCTAGAATTAGGCACTGCATTAACTCACTCTTCAAAGTAGCTAACAGAAAATAACAGAAATGTCACACGAATGTGTTACAGGCATTTTTTTTTCCTTCCCTATTAAACTGCTCTAAGTACAGAGGAATATTTTTCCCCAAGTATTTACTTATCACTCCTTTTTCCTCCTTCTAGGTTCTGTTTATTTTCATTTAAATGTAACAGATGAAATATTTAACTTCACAGTGTAAACAATATATCAGATACATCAAATGCCGGAATAAGTGGGCCAAAATAAATTGGAGATGGCTTGCATTCTCTTTATTGCTACTATTATGATCTCCAAACGATAGCACAATTTCTCATTGCAAAATACAGTGGAGAGTTTTCCTAGCTAGCTGGAGGGATAAAAGCAAACCTGAGTCTTCTCATTACAGCACCCAGACAATTTGATTTAATCCTGATTAGACCATTCATTCTCAGGGGCTGCACTACAATATCACATATGTCTTTATAATCTGTCTTCTACCTGTATGGCAGCCTTGCTGTTCATTCCAATAAATGCAACTTTAATTGTGTCTATTGGATATAAAAAGCAGTTTTCACAGAAATAAACAATCACTCAAGTCAGCTTCTCACAGACCAACTCTGGTCTTATATTTCTTGCTCTGAAACAACTCCATACCTAAGACTTACTCTTACAAGGCCCCTAGCATTGATCTGAAAACAGATCTTTAATAGAACAGGACATTTTAATAATCATGTCATTGACAAATTAATTTTAGTGTGACAGATGCTTTCCACAGCAAGTATACAAGAAAGCCTTGCATGTGCAAGCTACAAAATTTAAAGAACATAAAGTGGAAACATTCTGAAACCTAGTTATCACACTGATTTTCCGTTTGTTACTGAGACAACAGCACTAACTGGAACATGGATATCAGAGAAAGTTTGTGTGCTGTGACTCTGCTTGTAAATACACCAGTACAGTTCGATATTTCTAATTAAGCAGAGATGAGAAGTGCCACGAACTAACAGAAACGCCTTTGGCAGGAGCTTATTCAATCACATTTCAAAAATATTCTTGAAAATTAATCTCCGATGATGACTTACTGCCAGTACCTTCTGAAATCCGCAGCGCACACAACCTTATAAACAACAGCAAATTTAATGCTGACGTTACATGAAATTGAAACTTTTGATCAAACAGTTCAGCTTTTGTTAATTGTACAACATTCATTAGTTGGACAAGTCGGCTGACAGTTGCCTGTCCATTTTGCCAACAGCAAACAGATAGAAAGGTAGATAGTACAGTTATAGTCTAGGCTACCAGCATAAATCATTCTTCCAGCCTTTTTAAAAGTTCCCCCTAAGACCTTTATGCACACTATTTTAGCAAGAGAACGCACATCTGCTGTGGATGGACAATAGGGATAAGTGATTTAGATAACATCGTGAAATGATCTCTTAAGTTGTCAGCATCAAGAAGCAGAACAGGATGAACAGATTTCAGTGCATAAAACCATTCACATCACGTACGTCATGTAACCGATGTGAAAGTCAAATATTAATTTTAAGGTTTGTGGATGCAAACTTCTTTTTCCCAGTGATGTCAAACCTTGCAAGTACAATAGAGATTCTGGAAATAGTATTTTATTTCAGTTCAAGGATGGAGCTGAGTGTGGCTCAGGAGACTGTCACTTCTCAGAATGATGCAAACACAGAATGAGTATCAACACATACTATTAGGAAGGATATTTGTGGAAGTAGTCCTGTATTTGAGAAACTTAGGAGTCTCCTTCCCTCTGAAGCTAGTATTTTGGAAGCTATCAGACAATTAACATAATTTGATAAGGTCATACCACGCCATTGAAGCAACTGGACTTAACACCAGAGGCCTCGAAGCATGGAGTTTAGGTGCAGTGAAGAAACTGAGCGAGTTTCCCTTCTCTGAACCAGATACCAGTGTGGAAATCAGCTTCGGAAGAGCAAAGCCTCATTGAATGTTGACAGCAGGCAGTGTCAAGCTCTGGCAGTGAGACCCTGAACCCTGTACAGGTACAACAGCTCCCTGCAGAAGCATCAGGAAGGTTACAGTGTAAATCACAGGAACAAATAGCTTATGAGAGTAAATACCAGGAACTTGTCACTTTTCACCAATCCCAGGAAGCACTGGACACAAATTTGTAATATTAGTTTCAACTGAAATAACTCCTGTGCTTAAAACTAGCTTCGACCAGGCTCTAATCTAGTTCCTGCTTCACCACTGCACGAGGTCTCTGTCATCACTCCATATCCAAAATGGCATTTAAGACATTTCTAGGGTGATGAACTGATGGACCCATTATGAGTGGTATGGCTGCTCTGAACACATTAGGGGAACGAGTGAAACAAACCCAAGAAAAACCATACACAACAACCACCACCCCCGCAGCCCACCACCACCCCACCACCCACACGCACAACCAATACCTCACAAATTTCGAAAACACTTTTACTTCATCCACCTGAACACAATGACTGGACACCAAATTTGCAAAACTGTCGAGTCCTTCCTTCAGGCATCAGACTCATCTAGAATTATGATGTCATGGAAGTGGATTCACTAATCTGATATATTTGAAGACTTTGTGTTATTAATATTATAGTAGCATACGAAGGCAAAGGATTTCACGCTGCATCCAGAAAACAACGACCCACGTTCTTTTGAGCTGCTTTTGCTAAAACAGGAAAGAACTAAATTACAGCTTAGAGGTATCAGGCAGGCCAGGGAACAGACAGAAGGAGGAAAAAAAAAAAAAAGAGAAAATTCACTTTCTAAAGATAAAATAGCTACATTTAAAAGGCCAACACTGGTCTGTGCCCTGCGTGAAAGAATAGTTGCTGGAAACTTAGAACATGAACAGAAACTCAAATGTAGACTGACCTAGAGAGTATCTGTGACAGAGTCAGGACACAGAAACTCGTCAGTTTACGCGCAGTAGTCATCTCCTACATTGCCAGCAGACAGTCACCAAAATACTCCACATCTCTTTCTGCTTCTTCCTTTCTTTCCTCTTCTACCTTGTCACCTAGACTGTACATAGGGAAAAAATCTGAAAGTGCTTGCTGTTGAAGAAGTAGTAACATTTTTAGTCCAGAATATTAATGACAGGAAAGTCATCTTATTCTGCCAAAAGCATCTAACTACTAATTGAGAGTGAAGCAGAAGTAGCCCAGCTTGTTATTACAAAGTATAAATTCCAACATCATTTTCCATGTGCATTTTGATGCTACAGCTCCAACTGACAACAGCTTGCAGAACTCACTGTTCTTACGGACAAAGAAACATGCCCTTCCATCCCCACTGCTCCTTATAAATGGGGGTTTCTTTTCTGACCTAACCAGCACCTCACTTGGCACACGCACCTGGTCCTCGCAGTTTCCCAAAGAAAACTAATATCCTACCTGTCTTTCCTCCCTAAAAGCACTTTCTTTAAATATGAACATACACATCACATGAGATTACCCAACACAGCAGGGAGCAGTGGAAGAGGTCGTGCTTGCTTTGGCCATATCAATGAAGGTTGGTGAAAAGTAACAACACAGAGGTGAGCGTTTCTATGCCTTTTCTGTGTAGAATGAGACCTACTATCAGCAGGACGCTTCCAGAATCTGGAAATACTTGAGCAACACTGTTGCTCAACCACACGAAACGAGAGAGACGACTGAGCATAGCCAGTGGCCTGCTTCCCACAGAAGTCTCCTCAGGATTTCTATTAGCTTGGTTTTTTTCTTCAAAAACAAAAGTTTTATAAACAAGTTAGAATGGTAATCTTGGAATTAGCTTCTACAAAACCTTGAGGATTTGACTTCACCAGTCTAAATCATTATTTTCTCTTATATAAAATAGACATCTTAATAAAGGTAAAAAAATTTATTGCAAGTATTAATA
Source organism: Anarhynchus alexandrinus (assembly GCA_008711295.1). Taxonomy (NCBI): domain Eukaryota; kingdom Metazoa; phylum Chordata; class Aves; order Charadriiformes; family Charadriidae; genus Anarhynchus; species Anarhynchus alexandrinus. The sequence goes on along the minus strand of VUYV01000016.1, from coordinate 4,748,302 downwards.
TTTATTTGAAAGCACACATGAGGATAAACAAGATTCTGGTTGCTGGCAAAGAAAATTGCTTATTTAAACTTTCACAGAGCCATGGGTCATTTATTTGCTTAAAATTCCTTCTAGCCTAAACGTAACTACAATATCTTTAAGTCAAACTGGCATTTTAAAACACTTGGCCTTAGCAATGGCATTTAAAATAACGTGGGGATAATTACTGACATTTACTGTGCTGTAGTGAGAGCATGCCGAAAAAGAGCAAGCAAGCATTTGAGCTACGCTGATGCCCAATAGCTCAACAATATTATTAGTGTCGGTACAAGGCCGCATTTAATCTGGTAGTCCACATCCATTCCAAGTTTGTAGACACTCAAGGAGCACTTATCTTTCAGTAAATAAGAACTCAAACATTGTTCAAAGTACTTGAGGATGCATATTATAAACTTGATTCTGGCACTGTTCAGCATTACAGATACAAATGATCCAGCGTACTGCTCAAATGAGTAAGAGTTTTGCAGGCCTTGGTATTCCTAGCCTGAACTAGCAAATGACCAAAAATATTTGTGTCTAGGCTGTCAACAGATTATCAACAATTTCATGTTCAAGCAAACAATTATTTCTACCATTTTGACTTGGAAAGTTACCTGGAAAGCTCCAAGTAAAACCTGTACCATCAATTGCTGTGGCTGTTATAAAAAGACCGGCTGGAATTACTATGAAACATCTGAAATCCACCTAAACCACTCAAGAGACAGAGACCATTTTCTGCTGGTCAAAAAGATGGAGCTCTTGCAAACGTCAGGAGTCTTGTCACTACATTTTCCACCCAAATTAATTGAGAAAGCAACACCAGCAGTAGGTGCCTTTTCTAGTGATTATCTCAAGCTCTGCTCTCCTGTATTTAACATGCATTATGCCTTTCTCCGTGTTGTTTTCTTAATGCTATTCCAGCCATTAAAAATGCCACCTTCCCCCGCCCCCCCCAAAATTCCCTATGCAGCCTATTGAACCCTCTGAAAATATTCCAGAAGGAATTCCCTATTCATAGTACCCCAGGAGTTCCTGATCCAGTGCTTATCCCACATACTGCAAAGAGACGGCATGTCTGAGATAGGGACCGTATCCTTTTTTCCCCTCCCGTTCTCAGCATGCAGTAAGTTTGCCACTTGTGGGTATTTTGGTGCATGGAGCCACATCCTTTTACTGCCTGAGAACTGATGCTAGTCTTCCAGGTCTCCAAAAAAGCCACAGTCATTCTCCCTGTCACTCAGACCAGACATCCTGCTACATGATTTTCACCTTAATTTGGCAGTGACATCTCCAGCAAACACTTCCAAGGACTGTTTATTTACAATGGCATTTTAAAATGTTAAGCATTTGAGGTATTGCTCTCTGAACACAGACACATACACTTCAGACATGCTATCTGGAAGATAATCCCTTAACTTTCAAGGTCCAATTATCTCAGAGTTCATTCTTTTGAAGAAACAATTTAAAGGACATCAGTGAGGACAAAACTTTACCAAAGCTTATCCGAAGCCCTATAAAAGATGACTCCTTTTCTCACTCAGGATGGTAAAGACTAGAAGAAGCAAAAAGCACTGTGCTTTGGACAGCATACACTGCTTCTCCAGCGCTTTTACACATACAAGACATACAAGGGTGGGACTACCAGAAGGTTCTTGGGAAAGGCTCTATAAATAATAAAGTGGCAGTAGGATGGTGGGAAGAAGGAGGACTTAACAGCACACTGACTTTTATGGTAATTTCTTACAGGGTACTCAGCAAAAGCAATTTTTTTTTATAAGAGTAACTGCCTTTCTGCAAATCCCTTTTACCACTATTAAAAGCAAACAAGCAAACAGCCACGGTACCCATCACCATCACACACAAACACAATCCCTACAAAATGAAAATAACAACTTCTCTGTTCTTGCAGGGATTTGGCAGCCCTCACAACACACACAGAGCCTACGAGCTAAATTTTTCTGCCTTGCAAAGTTCATCCCTGGTCACAGATCCTGCCTTTGGGGCATACGAATCCTTTCCCCTCTGATCCCTCAGTATTTGGGATTGAAAACTTTGAAGGACATATCTGCTTGCGTGGAGCTCTTCACCGTATCCTGGTGAAGAGGCAAGAGAGACTCATCCATGCTGGAGGATCTCCCTGTAAGCATACTCAGAAGGGTGACTGGATGGGGTGCCACTCACCCCACTCCATTTAAGAGTCATCCTCCCCAGCAGATGCTACACCAGCACAACATGATCAATACACTATTGGACATCCATTGATGTCTGATGAGCTGGAGACAGAGGTTGGCTGGACAGGCACATGCAGAAGGTGCAGGGGAAAAACTTGGGCTGGCTCTGCCAAACTGAGGAACTGCTAAACACAGAAAAGACAAAACATTCTTTAAATTAGCACATCATGCTAAGGTTTGGTTACTGGCTTAAGGACAATACGCATGTTGGAAAATGGAATGTAAGTGTATTCTCTATTGTCCCAAACATTTGCTGTTTTCCCTGGCAGCTATTGTTTATCTTGCAAGAAGTACTTGCGAATTACACATTTCATAATAAATACCTGATTAATTGGAAAATAAATCTCTATGTTTAGCCTGACTTAAGCTTGTCTTGTATGTTTACATGTCTACTCTTCTAGCAAGTGCAACAAAAACTTCAACAAAAACACTAACCATACACAGTTTCCTTTGGAACTTTCCATCAACCTTGGCCAGACAAGTCTTGCTTTATTTATTGCATAACTTTTCTAGGAGGTAAATACATATCATCCAGGAAATAACAGCAGAGTCATTGTCTCCTGACTTCATCAACATGGATAAAACTGTTGGGGAAGACTTAATCTCTGAAATAATGAGTCTTCTGATGTCCCAATACAATACACTGCCTAGAGGAAGGGCATGAGGGCGCTACACATATGTGTTCGACTCCCACAACTTTTAAGCGTCTGCTCTTCCTGAGCTCTAAAAACGCTTGACAGTATGTTTACGTACCCAAAACAATCCTTTCCCAGGGAATTTCACCAATTTTATAGACCCTGGGAAAAGAAGAGCTGGAACACATTCAACACAAGCAAATACACATAGTGAAACAGGCTGAGGGCTCAAATGGCTGAAATTTCTAGAGATGATATCTAACAGAAGGCAATAGTAATTTGTTTACTATTCTTCTCTATGAAAAATACAATAGCATGCTTTACAATCAGAAATATATATTGATTCTAATGGAAGAGCTGACATTAGGGAAAAGGGAAATAGCAAAAATGTTGCATGAACTGGAAAAATGTTTTCATTCTTGAAATGCTATCATTTGGGTAACGATTATACTGAAATGCTGAATGAGTTCCAAGGTTTCTCCCCAACACCATACACTACTACACCTTCCAACTAATTACTTCCTGAATTTCTTTGTGGTAGGCATTAAAAAAAAAAAAATCTCACCCTAAACTTCCACTGGTTTCTAAATGTCTAGTGAGAAGTACCACAACAGCCAACAAAAAAGCATTTAGATGGCAACTATTAAAGGAGCTTTTTACATTTGGTTTAAGGCTTTAAATATTAAACATACCCTAGACTGATAAAAAAAAAAAAATGGATTATTTGCATTACAGCAGCACTGGATGCCCAGTCACAGGTCAGGATCCCATTCTCCCAAGTATGCAATTAGTTTACAGCTGGGACTGGAAGAGAGCAGGATTATGGCACTATATTATTTGTTGTGCAGCCTTGAACATTACAACCTGACAGAGGGGAACTTTTGGACCATCCGCCAAGGTTATGACTTGCCCTTTCTGAAGGAACTATTTCTTCACAGCAAAAGGGACCTTGGTTTAATATTTCAACTGAAGGACAGAACCCCTATATTAGGGAGAGGCTCAATCTTATTTCTGTTGAGTAAAAGTTAGCTACGAATTTTCAAGGACTGGATTAAAAATCCTGCAATTATGCAGTACATGACACTGTACCAGAGCATAAACTTTGAAAATAATCACAAATATCAAAGCGGATCTTATAAAACAAGATTCCTCTATGATTTCTGTTAAAAATACTCTAAAGTGTCTATATTAAACTCTTCTAAACAAATTTTCATTATTTCACCTGAACTGCATATTTTCATAAACTAAGCAAACAGTACAGGCCAGCATTTCCCAAATCTCAAGTAGCAGCCAATACAAAATAATGGAATATCTCTATTGACGCACACTGAATTTAAAGGACAGGTCTTAGAAGTATTTTCTACCTATTGAAGCACCTGCTAACATCAAACTAATACTCAACTGAAAAAGCAAAGGATTTTAATTCTGTTGCTCTAGCTCTTATAGATCCATCTATAAAAGCTTTAGTATTTCAAAAGGACACAATAGCTGTATTCTGTACACACCCTGAAGAATGTAAGTTTCATTCATTCAGCTGCAGCCACGAGTTTTCTCACTTTTGCATGTCCAAGTTAAGAAATTCTTTTAAATGGACATTTTGCCTTAAAAATACAAAAACCTTACAATATTAAGGCTAGTAGAAAGCATCTAGGGATGTTTTCAGTAACTATTGTTTGATGAGTTAAAGACAAATGCTGTAGGTTTCATACAATTACATGGGATTTTTTCCCCCAGAACTTTCAGCCTCTTGCAAAGTAATGCCAATGAACTTGACAAGACATCAGATTATATTTCTGTCTACTTTAATGATATGAATTTATGTTCGTTAGTTACTCCAGTCAATCATAAAGGAGAAAGCCAATTTTTCTACCTTATATTTCTACTTTTCTTCATTGAACACATGGATTGCAGCACTGTACCAAATTTGCTAAGAATCTTCCAAAGTGAAATTACTGCCTCCAAACATGCAAAAGCTACCGCAAACGACCAGTCCCGCAGTACACGAGACCTACATTTCATGACATTGCACAGAAATAGGATTTGGTTATCAAAATTATTCTGTCCCAAATTGACATGAAAAAGCAGCAATCCAGCAAGATGTACCTCATTGACATGACTCCTCTCCTAATCCCCCCCAGTTCAATTCACAGCTTTCCCTTTTCCCAAGACCCAGGTTCAGTTTTAATCTCCCTACCCATGTAAACTAACAGGTCATTGATCCTAAAAATAAGCAAGTATACTCATTAATTTATTCCAGCATTTTCTTCAGTCGATACAGTGGGCTGCTTCCTGAGCTTCGGAAGTCATACCAGCTCACACAGCAAATGAGACTGCTTCTCCTTTCACACAATGAAGTCATTTTCCCTTCACACTAACAGAGGACAAATCATGAATGAGATTTAAACCTACAACTGTTCTCCCCATTTTCAGGAAAGTTTAAATAATTCTATGTGCCAACCAAAAAGAAAAAAAAAACAAACCAAAAAAACAAACACACCAAACCCTCAAAAAGTCATTTGTATCTCCAATGTCTCTTTTTATTTCTCTAAAGACAATGACAATACTAGAAAAGCTAAAATTACTGCATTTTCCACTATAGCTCTACTTTTATGGCATAATTTCAGCACACAATTTACTATCAAATGCAAATCCATGTGTATGCTGAAGTGGCTGCAGTACCACCTGTGCACTGCAAGCAATGCTTATGCAACAGCAGTTTGTGTGGTTTTTTAGTTTCCCTAACTCCACTTTCCATGAGAGTGCAAGGAATTACACGATGAAGTCGTCTGAGCTGCAGAGGAAGTTATAATAGCAATAACAACACAAAAATCACCACATTAAGTCATTCTCTGGATTACAAGTTTTCTTGTTTTGCTTTTACACTCTTAGAGAAGTTTAGCGTCATTAAGTACAAAACGTTTCAACAAGTTTCAAGGGTTACACACAATCAGCCATAAAACTACTCTAAAAGAAGTCAACATGCCTGAAAGTTTTGTTAGCACCTAATATCCTCTGTGCTGATAATTATTTCCAGTTACTTTAAAAGGCCAAGTTAATGATTACACTCATAGTAACAGGTGTGGATTATATACAGCTGGCAGAAATCCTTTCTTTCCTCTGCTAAATTATGCCTTATTGCTATTCACCTACAGAAATGGGAAACCGAACGCCCTCAGGAAAAGATTCAGACACAGGCTAATGATTATCCACATAGGTGTGATACAGCCAGAAAACATACCCTGCGCCAAAGAAGACACACCTTTATGAAGATATCAGTGTTTCAGATGATTTCAAACTAGCGTTGCCTAAGCACACACTTTTTTTCCCACACTTTCGAAAAGGGCTTGAAGAAACTGTGGTCACACCAGACTATTTAACATCGTCTGCTCCTGCAGCAGTGGTACAGCAGCATCTTCAGTGACCCTGAAGAGTTACTTTGCACCGAGATCTCAGATAGGAAACTGTGATCTCACAGTCCCAAGGAGCCTGTAATGCTCTCTGCACAGCCCGGAGACAGTAAGACAAAGCTTTCACTCTGCAAAAATTAGTCTTCGGTAGGAAGACAAGTGCTGTCTCCCAGAAGATGCCACTAGGAAGCAACTACATTTAGCATCTGTCTGAGAATTCCAGGATTCTGTTAGAGGCTGCCTGGTGGCCCATCTCGCCTTTCTGCCGAAGGGCAAATAACAGAAGAAGATGAAGCCAAGTTTCATTCAACTACAGAAAACTCAAAAAAGCCTAGCAAAAATATAGTCAGGGTTGAAATAATCTACCAATATTTTTATGTTCCATACTGCTCACCAGACCTTCCATTTCCTACATCTACTGTAGGATTAAGAGGAAGGAAAGAAGTTTAGTCCACTGCGTTGAGAGTTTTGCAAGGAAGGTTCAAATTATTCAGGCAAGCACTGGACCTGTCACTCCAGGATTAGACAGCTACAGGTGATGAGGAAATCTGCATCAATATCTGCATCATTTTAATTGACTTTTAAATTGTCAAGGAATGAAATACTGCTGCCAGAAGGACAGATCCCAGAGAAGAACCTGTCTCATGGAAGCCAGCTGGAAGAGGCAGGAGTTAAGCCAACAGATACAATATCAGTCAACAAGAAGCAGCCTTGCTCACACACAGGGTAAGCAGGCTGCAGAAAGAATGCCAAGAGAAGCGTGATTTAAAAAAAAAAAAAGCAAACCCTTCTTCCCTCTCTTCCCTCCCCAAACTCATGAGGTGCAGTGAATCCTGCTTTACTAATACAGCTGTACACTAAATGAATTACTTTTTCCCATCATCAGAAATAAGAATGCTCAGGAGGGCTTACTAACTGCAGCTTAGCTCCATGTCCCAGTACTAGCTTTTGGATCAGAGCTAACCCACGTGCTGCTGGCTTACACTGCAGACCCAGCAAGCTCACATGTGCCTGCAGTGTGTGGCACAGCATAGCCACCATGCTTCATAAAAATCAGCACCTGTCTGATGCTAAGGAAACCATTAACTTGTCTATAACTTTTATCTACAACAAAATAAACGTATTTCAGAGCATCACACCTAGGTTAGACACCCTTTGTGGATGTGATACTTGCGCATCTAGACACAGTCACAGAACCAAGACTGCCCTGACTTTCAATTTGAGGCAGGGTACCACCATGGTAATTTTGCCACACACATGGTCCTATCAGCATGTTTCATCCTTGCTCCCACATGCCGCCTTCTGTGGAGCCATCGTCACCCAGGCTATTCTCCCTCTGCCAGGTCAAGTACCCCAGGTGAGTTTGTAGGGAGTTGTTTGGGCCTCAGTGTCACCTGCATCTTCAAGCAAAGCCTGCTCGATGGAAGCGTTCAGTGGCTTCCCCTAAGTCATGGGAATGAATTTGCACAGACAAACTATAACTGAAGGATTTGCAGCTCATCAACAATACCTCACAGTATGCAGCACATGAACAAAGGTTTAGAAGCTGGACAGGCTGTACAGACATTACCTACAAACCCACCACCATAAAACAAGAACACGCCTAGTATACTAGGACACCAAATTAAGCACCGCAAATTCAGCAAAAGCCATAAGCCCCGGAGTGCGATCCTTCTCCTTATTTTATACAGCGGGCCAGACAATATTCAAAAGCCTGAAGACATGAACTTCTACCCCAATGTGTGCTGGTGAAGGAGGTACTGCTGAATTATCACTTGCAAGGAAGAAATCTAAGACAACACAAAGAAAGCTCGTCTCTGGAAACCAATTTAGCTTCAAACACCAAACCTTATAACTGGCTTTCTATTTTGACAGCATGCATGACATGGACCCTTAAAAAAATAAATACTGCATGACTTTGAATTTTCAGAGGCACAGAAATTTATACTTTTTGCATAAAAAAAAAAAAAAAAAAAAAAAGAGAACAACAAACTTTTTTTCTTACTTCAGTGAAAGACCTTTCCAATGCCCAGTTGGGCAACTGTAAAACCATACATCTTCATCTTACTCTGAAGTTTAAAAACCACACAGTTTAGCTTGACTACTTAGAAAATGGTCTAAGCTATCTCCCCATGGTTTGCAAAAAGGAGCTTTTGGTGGGTTTGGTTTTGGGGTGGGATTTTGTTTGGGTTTGTGGGTTTTTTGTTTGGTGGTTTTTGTTTTGGGGTTTTGGGGGGTTTTTTTGGTTTTTTTTTTTCTTTGTTGGGTTTTTTTTGCAATTTAATGCAATATTCACTAGTTATCTGCCTCCTGATCTAAGGTTTCAATTCCAAAAGCTGTTTATGATCAGCATAACCTTTTGAAGTGGACACAAACCAGATGTCTGCTTATAGCTCATTACTGCTAGGTAACAACCAATACTCCTCCATTCCCTTCTTACCCCTGCACACCAGCACTTTGATTAAGATCAGCAGTCCAACACTGCACCACATGTCACTCCACAACTTCCAACATGATTCTGACTTACTGAAGCATCTCTCATACACCATTACTAAGTCACTTGCTCTGTAAGTAAGATAGAATAAAAAAGACTAGAGGATGTAGAAGACATTCAAGAAGAAGACAGGTCAAAAGAACACTTTACGTAATAGGAAGAGGCTTTTCTACATTCTGCAAGTGTAGGAAGTAATGTATGTCATTCACTTCATCATCAGCGTACATCAGTTTGACAGAATGCATAGTTAAAAAAAGATTTCCAGATCATACAGGATCTTGCAATATATTGTATTTTTTTTTATCTTGTTGATTTATGCAACAGTTTATTAATTAGTAGCTGTCTGACTGGAATTGAGTCTCTGGGGCAAACATTACCATTCATATCATCATGATATTAGCCAAAGACATTCTCAAGCCTCTTCTTGGAGATCATTCATTTCATGGGTATATTAACTTCTGAGTTGAAGAGGGGAAAAAAAAAAACCACACATGCATACAGGTCTGTATTTGTGGCACATATAAAACTCCAGAATACCATTTTAGACAATGTCTGGAAAAAAAAACCAAAACAGGTACAACTAGACACAGGAGATATGACTTATCTCCAAAGTAAACAGAACATAACTTTATTAATCCACGTTAGAATATGCCCTGTGTCTTCAAGCAAATCCAGGTTAGAGCACTGCATCTTCATCTCAACTAATATGTGCAGGGAAAAGTACAGATGCAGATAAAATAACATAATATTTGTCTTTAACAAAATCCAAGCAAGTTTGGATTTAAACCAGAATTGTTCATTCTGCCTTATATGACAGTAAGCAGATACTAATGTCTATTCCGACTCCCCATGACTATAACTAAAGTCAAACATGACATTCAAGATTTCCAAAAGCATTCCATTCAGTGCGAGGAGACTTCCTTACACTGAAAGTAATTAGTTTGATTCTGCAAGTTATCCTGTTTAATTTTATATACACCTACAGAATCAAGTATGAAAAAATAATTAAAAAAAATCCCACTATCAAAACAAGGGAGTATATCTTCTTTGCAAATAGTCCTGAGACAAAACCCACTCTCAAGAAGGAAGAGCTGCCCCACACCCCTAACAAACAGAATTGGTGGGAGCCTATGCTATAAGAAGTAGTCCCATCTCCTCGGGCGCCCATACAACTCACATATCACAGTAACCCCTGGGCCTCCTTGATTAGAGGAGCAGTAACTACAATCTCCCTACCGCAACCATTGGGGCAACTACAAGTCCCACTCAGATAGCCCACATTCATTTCTCGGCCACGTGCAGCCTGGCCTTTACAGTATTGCCCCGAGCTAACAGGTCAGACAGTTTTCCTTCCATAATAAATATCAAAGCCACAGCTGCAGCAAGTTGCATCCTTAGGCAGCAATCAGTTCTCAGCGTTAGCAGGATACATTCGTAGGCTGACTGGCAAGATTCCCTCAGAGTTCTTCCCAACCTAGTGCATCTGATGGCAGGGGGCAACGATAGATGATAGTGAGCGATCGTCTGTCACTGGCCCTGAGACCTATACTAGCACACAGAATTATCGCTGTTGCAATTCTTGCAAGCCAGCGGAAGGGGAAAAAAGAAAAATATCTACTGACTGGTAATAAACCCCTTGGCCCCTAAGTGGAGTCTGCTCGATGCTCACAGGTAATTCTATTCAGTCCAATCTCCATGCTGCTGAAACACCCAGGTTAAATTGAGTTTTGTCACATCCCTGATGTTGTTGAGCTTCAAAGTCTGGTACTTTCTCCTTGCACACACCCCTCATGTAGAAACACATTACTGGTATATTCAATCAAAGCCCATGCACATGAACAGTGTTTATGAAGAGCTCATTGCCTAGCCAGCAAAAGGAAAACTCTCCACCTTTACAGGTAAGAAACACAGATGTGAGAGAGAGGCGATTTTATTCAGCAAGCCACAAGGCAATTGTTTTTTTGAACGATTCAAAGTTTGTCTTATATTTACCAGACCTGCAATGGGGACAAAAGTAGCTTTTTCAGTTCGAGTTTTCAACTTGAAATGCTGCTATTTTGTTTGACATGAGACTCTACAGCTCATGACACGCTTGTTCCCATGCTCTCAGGCTAATTCTGTAAATCATTAACAGTATAATTAATGATAACAATATATGAACATTAAGACCACCCAACAATTTATATTCCAAACATAAAGCCAAGCCAATTAAACAACATATCTAATGATGCTAGGGTATTATACTAAAGGAGTAGATTTTACAATTTCTGAAACAGTCCATTAAGATTATGTGAGAAGTGCTTTTAATTCCTCTAGATCTTACTCTTTCAGTCATATCCACATAATTGGCATCTTTTTAGTCTCTGGGGAATTTACTGTCAACTGATAATGCCCTCATGATTCAGAGATTATCCTCATGTTGGTGTCATCATCATGTAGATTAAATTCAAATGTACCAAATTAATACACAGCTGGAACAGCTCTGTTTCACCAATCTCAGATATAGATGTTGAGGCTCCACGCTTCAAATCCCTCTTTTGAATCTGGCAGAGGGAGATTGGGCCAAAAGTCTCTCTAGACCCTGAGGGATCTCGTAGTGCTCAGTCACTCTCTTACTTTATAAAAAAGGAAAACTAAAGTATGCTGTTCTCATGCTAGGAAAATGTTCACAGAAGAAAGTTTAGTCAGAGTCACCAGCTGGATGCCTCATTTCCATCTCTTACTTTTTCTGTTCACCTCCCAACCCACTTTGGAAGCAGGAGGTGTGACCTGCCAGCCACGACCATGCTTTGCACTGTGCAGTCAAAGCTGAATGCTGGACTCGAGTCTGAGAATCCCAGAAGGCAAATGCAACTCCAGGTGCTGGTTGTCTGTGCTTTAGGGGCTATAGTCTGAGGCCACACAAAATTGCAATAGCGATGTGAGCCAAACATCTCTTAAGTCTTATGACACAGGACTGTTTTAGCAAGTTTGGACACGTATTTCAAGTCTTTGAAATCCTTAGATGCCAACAGTGTCTGGAAGTCATCTGCAGAGCACCCTTTTGTGGTACTACTGATACCAAAGAACTATTCCTTAGGCTCTGAGCTGAGACTGCTGCAGATGGGCACTTTTGACTTAATTCATTAAAATTACCACTTCTGTCTCTCATTGTTCTGACGATATAATACCATAGCAACAAATGAGAAGCTCCAAATTATACACGTGACTCTGAAAGGAAGTGCATAGTTCCTGTATATACAAACTTTGATCTACTGCAGGATGGTCAACAGCATCTGTTACTCTAATATCCCACATTATTATAGCCATTTAGCTAAACAGATCATAAAAAGATTGTTCCATTAGCCATCAACCTGGCATAAATCCAGGGAAGTTGCTCAGTGGCCATGACCGAGTACCAGCATAAATCTAGAGGATTTGGGTGGACGGCTGTGGCTAAATGCCTGCATTCTTCAGTGGTAGGAGCTTTATGTTGTTATTTCCAGGCTCACATTTTTAGCTACAATATTATACATGCATGTAAGCACTCTAAAGAAGGTGACACAAAGTGACATGTCATACACAATTACATTTCTGATTGCCAGTCCAATCATATGCAAGCCTCCTTCACGTTTTAAACCTGCTCTGAAGGCAATCTGTGAAGAGCTGTTTTAACGTAATATGGATGTATCAGAGCTATACAGTCCATCCAGAAACTGAAATGAAATGGCAAAAGCCATCCTTCTGCACAGACAAAAATTTCTGCATGAGAAAACAGGACATGCCCAGGAAACTCAGATAAGAATCGAGACAAAGCTTTGTACGCAGATCCTATCGGTTCTGCATGAAGCAAAATTTGAGCCAGGAGGACCAATAAGAGGAAGGAGGACATGCCATTTTAGCCTGAACCCTAGTAAGTCCTGCATGAAATGCCAAGGAGGACAGGAAAAGGGGAAGGCTTCGCTCCACGTCATGAAACATCTTCTGTCACCTCTCAACCAAGAGAAAAGGTATTTTCAAGGAATTAAGAGATCTTGTTTCCATCAGCTTTGCAACAGGACTTCTGAAGAGGTCAAAACACTTATACCTCTTGTAGCTACAAAAGGGTAGATAAGTCTCACCTTACACAAGGGCTATGAAGCCAGAACAATTTTTGTCAGTGAAATGTAGGAACACTCTGGAGATGACTGCAAATACATCAGACATATTTCAGTCTGCAAGTCCAAATGGCTGACTTGACCTCCAGCTTTCTTTATCTTACCTATGCCCCCTTCCTGTGTACCCTTCTTGATTTCAGTAAAAATATTAATTAAAAGTTCAACATAGGCGTAAGAGGGACCTAAATCTGGATATGCAACACACTGATATGAGTTGTCAGTGACAAGATACATCTGCAGTCAGTACACTGAAAACCTACTTCTGGCAGCGGCGAAGCAGTGCCACTTTTCAAACTGATTTTCCACATTTTAAAATATACGGCTTGCAAGTCTAATGAGAGAAGTTTTTCACCTCATCCATCTAGTATGTATGACATCATTATGCTCAGAGTACTACTGCAGCATCTCTGACAGGCTCTTCCCAGCAACTTTTGCTGGCAAAAATGTCTATAGGTTTCTGTCTTCTGGTACGGCTGCAAAAGGGTACAGTGCAAAGCCAGAGATTTAGCTGAGATAATTTTAGACTATGACACTTACTAATAACATTCTAAGTGAATAAGCCAACTTACTCTGCATACAAGTAGTTTACAACCAACTCAAAGCTGCATACTGCAGAGAGGATGTACTTCCCACCTACAGAAAGAAAGTCCACTGTCTACTGAGTTCGTTTGAATACAATTTTTACAGGGCACTGATATGTGTGTATTATTTAAAACACAATCACTACAGCATTTTACTTTGCTGTCAGGTACCAGTTACTTATTAGCCACCTCACTGAATTATGGACCATCATGTTATTATAACAACCACATTGCTTTTGAAGCAACACTAGTAAAAAGCCATTGTGGATCCGCACCTAAGGACTATTCAACTTCAGCGGAAAAGCCCCGAGCTAGAGAACTGAAAGACAAAGCTCCAGCTATCTTCAAATCCCAAAAGTATACTAACAACCAGATATTTTCCTGGGGCAGGGGAAGCATATATGATATTTAATGATCCAGTCTAGTTCTCTGCTGTGGTATGTGACTGCTAGGAAGGGGATGACAACTGCAAGACTCAGACTGTCCTTGGAAGAGCCCTGCTGCTGCTCAACACACATGATGCCAGCTTCCCTACAAGCATGTTTGGGAACTTTTAATCACAGCACAGGCTAGTAACAGAGTGAAAATCTGGTTATGGAAGACTGGCTGGCAGAAGTGCCTGACAGATGACTAAGATTTGCCACCGCAATGTGAACATCATGGCAAGGGGAAAAAAAACAAGCTCAAGGAAGTCCAAAGTCTTACCTTCATTTAGAAGGGTGTTCTTCATGAACAACATAGTCTTATGCTTATCTTACTATTTAGCATGCAAATCTGAATTAAAAGCAGAAAAACCACCTCAATTTTATTTATTTCTTTATTTTCAAGGGAAATTACTGAATACAGCCACCTTTTGTAAGATACTGTATTGTTTTTAAAGTTCCCTTAAATACAGAATATTTTTTATTCTTCCTAGTCTCAAAGTTGAAAGTGCCTAAGATAAATTTCTCTAATGGCACTCCCTGCATATTTTTTGGCCATATTCCTAAATTTCACGCATTAGTGTTCTAGTACTATTAGTACTTCATAGTACTTTTTATTAAATTAGGCCTTACATCTAACTGTCCTGAGTAAACCCAGAGCAGCTAGAATAAAAGGCAAAAAACTTCCTTCAGAATTTCATTATTGTTTTAACAGGGGCTTCAATGAGCATCACTTAGTACCAGACAGCTGTGCCCTGCTAATCAATATTTTTATTATTACTCTTGTTAAACAGCACTTACTGTTGTTTATCAGTCAGAGATAATCAGCTCCCTGGCTGGCAAACCACCTGTCCAAATTATCCATAGTCCTCTTAAGTGAGACATATTGTACAGGTAGATACATTACAATTTACAGTTTATTCAACATACTGCGATCAGCAAGACAGCATTCGCCTAGGTCAGCTGCAAGGTAGCCATCAATAAACAGTACTTGAAATAGCTGTCAGCACAGCTGTGTGATATCGGCTAACAATCCACAGACTTCTCCAATTTTGAGGCAGACTTTGTCATCTGGATGGTGTCTGCACCAGTTGCAGCTGCGGCAGGAGCAAAAGGCTCAGTAAAGCTCTGCAGGCACATTGTGACCAGCCTTGAAATCAGGGGTAGCTTCTGGTAATCCCCAGCCCCAGACAGTACGAGAACTCTTTGGGATGTGGCACAGGGGTAGAATTTAACTTTTTATGTATAACTGCAGCATTGAAATAGCAATGTTATATATACTTCCACAGACAGCATTGTTATTGGGCTAATTGGGCAGCCGAGTGTTTAAAATGCCCTGGAGATTAAGGATTTAAATATGTTCTTCAGCCACTAACAGTTCTCTTGTACAACAGTACATCTTGTTACTCTCACATGATGCAGAGCGCATCTTGGATAAAGGAATGTGCCAGTCTTAAAAGCAGGCTCAATCTCCACACTAAAAATTCAGATACTGGAAATTACTTTTCCTGGGATATGAATGAAGACAGAAACCTAAATCCTGTATGTCACAGTGCCTACTCCTTCCCCCCTGCGCGAGTGCAGGAGGAACGACTTGACATCAGTAGAGCTACAATGTCATAAACCAGGCATCAGAGATGAGAACTATGCCTATTATTGTTTTTCGTTAATAAGTGAAGGATGGACAATGACGTCAAGAAGTCATAATACACTGGAAAACTTGCCTATGTGGAAAGATTAATTAGAAGAACTAATAAAGATGAATACTCATTTCCTGTCTAGTGAAGAGCCCTAACTCTGAAAAGGTGAAAAAGGAGGTTTGCCTACTGGCAGCACATGCATGTGCACACGTACACAAAACACAGCCAGGGGAAGGCACAGCCTCTTCAGACAGTTGCCCCTCTTTTGCGGGTTTGACGTCATGAAAGCAGAGGAGATGGGACTGAAAGACGATTCTCTGGGAAAGGATCCTACAGAGTGTCTTCTGTCCTTACACGCTAACCCCAAATCAAAAAGGAAGGCAGTGTTGCACAATGGAGTACATTGTTATCACTGTACATACGGGCCAAGGGCTTTATAATTTCTGCTCTGTGTGATGCCAACTGCAAGTGTGCAGAGCTGCTGTAAAATACAAATCCTGTAGAAGCAAGCAAGGAGAGGGAAGCAAGGGCAAGTTCACATTTTTAATGGTAAAAAGCCTTACAGCAAGTAAGGCAAGTATTAGTGCAAAACTGACATTTATTGCAAGTCACTTGTGTTTCAAGAACTTTTTTTCCATGGAGACAGAATATATGTCATTTAAAGATAATTATTTTCAGTGCACTATGTCTTAAAGATTTAAAAAAAAAAAAAAACAACCCACAACAAACAAACAAACCTGAAAGCAGGGAGGGGAAACAGCTAGGACATGAAGCGTTAGAGAGAAGTATCTGAACTGGCAGAGCTTCAGCAGAGAAGGCAATCTCACAGGCACGCCAAGAGATCAGTTATCCTCCCAGCGATCAGGAAAGCTGATGTCCTAGAAGCCAATTTTTGAACTATGCTAATAATAGGTCAGTCAGCAAAGCCGATGCTGCATATTCAACCAAATATATGTACAAGCTGTGGGCATGAACACAAGAGACTTTCATTAAGGAGGAGAAAAGAGACTGAAGGCTAGCTTATTACAAACTGTTGTCTCCATTTACTGCAAGCCCTTCTCAGCTAGAAGACATTAACATCTTCTAACACTGAAGCACACGTACTGCAGTGGATTGGAACCACGCTGTACCAGGTGCTAATTAGGCAGTAACAGGTTGTCCCTGCTGCAGCCCTACCCAGAGCGCTTCTCGAATAGACAGTCAGGATAGACGGGGAAAGCGACACAGTGAGGTAGAGCAGCCCATTGCTGAGCTATGGCAAATCATGACAAGGAAAAGGCAAGCACCCAGGTCTCCCAACTCCCAGCTGTTTCCTAAAAGCATACATTGGTATTAGTTAAGGCCAAGTATCTACTGCTGCATGAAATACTATGACCTGAGATGCAAATTGTAAGAAAATTCTTATTTAAGTCACATAGCATTTGAAAGCTTGACAGACACTCTCTAAAGAAGTCACTTTAGCGTATGCTAGTCAACTTAGCCACAAGTTTTCTACACAGAAATATTTAAGGTGAAAATTATAACAACAAAACAGTTTTGAGCAGCCGAATCATAAAGGTCTCTTGCACAAAACCTCATTTCCAATTTTTTTGTAACATTTAACATTTACAGCTATCTACAGCCAAAGCTTACCAGGTCTCAGCCCATCTAAGCAAAAGACAACCTACAATCTCATCTTTATAGGAAAGTCACAACCCACTTTCAATTAGACAGCATGGATAATATTCTTGCATATCACAAAATATGTTGTTAGGACTGTTCTCAGTACCTCAGAATTCAACAGCACCTAACTTTGGCTGACCCCAGAGTCATCTTCCCCTTTTGAAGTTCTTTGGCTTCCACATTGCAGAAACTGGACCTATGTTGTGGATTAAACCCAAAACTCATTTTCTATTCCTGCCTCCCTCACAGCAATAAGTGAGATATTTAGCAGTGGGAAATGCTTATTAGAGATCTTCTGTGTTTGATGTAGTACCATTTCCCTAATGGGCCTTGAACAATTTCCATGTTTTGAAAGCAGACAGATTTCCTTTTAAAAATGAAATCAGCAGTCTGATGGGAAGTTGACCTTCATGAAATATTTCCTCCCATTTTCACTTTCTATGGCAATCCCCTACCACTTTCCCCATCTTCTTTTAATCCACTCACATGCTGACTTTTTAAGTGGTTGTGAAAAAACATGAGCTACAGCTTTCAGGTGACCATGAACTGTTGCTAGGCTTACTCCCCTACAGCATTAACTGTTGAAGTAGAAATTTTCCTCACTTCAAAATACAATCTCTGTAGTATAAGCCAGTGAGGAGGCAGTGTTCTTCACCGAAAAAGGCACTAGCGCGCAGTTTCCAGCATGGACCCATCAGTATGGGTGTTAGCTTTTGTACTGGTTTCTACTTCTGAACTCCTAGGTACTGCCTTTAGAGATACAGGTGAGGGGTTATTTCTATATTAAAGAGAAAGCAAACACAGGAAGATGAACTTTGCAGGATTACTGCTTGGGCTGCTATCAGAGGTAGAAGCTCAACCTTTGAATACTTTTTACCCTCAGTTCCTCCAAGCCAGTGTCAGGACCCCCCAAGCTGAGATCTCCTAATACAGATTAGTTAGCTTCTCTACTTTTGACAAGTTGGCTTTTATACTGCATATCACATAATTGCATCTTCACTGGAGGAAGAACTCACCTTTAGGATTTCACTTCTGATTTCTGCACTGCTCAGCCTAATGGTTACAACAGTCCCTTAGCAAGCAGTTGCATCCCTGAAGAGATTCTCTTCCATTTCTCATTAAAAACGTGATAGACAGACAACTTTGGATGTCAAGATTTATGGGTCATTTCCTTATTCAAAAAATTCCATTTGCATTCCAGCAACAACATCCCCGATCTCTAGTTTCTAAGGCCACTATGGCAACTCCCAACATTACACCTCAAATTCATGAATCAAGATGACTGCAAAACCCAGGCAAAGACCCAGATTATTTGCTGTGCCACCACTATTATTTTACTAGTTGCTTCAGGTTCACTCCCAATCCCCAGTGTCATTGAGAAGCAAAACCTCACATCACCACAATTCCTTGTCCCAGGGGAGTCCTCATCCAGATTTCCAGTGAAAACTGCTCTGTCTCACCTCTTCCAGCACGTGACTGACTTGCTTTGAAAAACAAATACAACCCAACTCCATCTAATCGTGCCAAAAGAATAGCATCCCCTCCACAGGGCTTCCTTCCTTAAATTTCCAACTGAAATATAGTGAGTGACCCCAACCTCAAAAATCAGAAGCAGTCCCCCCATAGATTCCCACTCAGTTCACACATTCAGTAAGTGGAGCAAATCTTGAGCAACGCGATTCATGGAATGAATTTAACTTCCCCTTCAGTAGGAAAGGATTATAATCTAATATCAAAAGGGTCCTCCTGATAAGAAGCTTTCCTAGCTTTGGTATTGTTTCCATTCATGCCAGTTTCACACTAGAGAATGTGATTAAACAATGTTTTTACAGAAGTCCATCAAGAAGCACCACAAGTACTAGAGCACTGAGAACAAGTCATCTAATACAGAATTTGTTACTAATAAATAAAAAAAATCCCACTACATAAAGACCTAAATATACAAGCCTTGTTCAGTGCCTGGTAAAACACCAGTGTGTTACAGGGATCTAAGTCGTTCTGACTGTTTTGCAGCTGAGCAAAGGCAAATCCATTCATATGACAAACTGTGTGATAGAGGCCCATGTATCCAATATTCATTATCAAATAAAATTGACAATAAGGGAAGTTTACTGCTGAAATGCTAGCGATCCTAAAAGAATGAGGAAGAGTGAAGTTTTAATTGTAAATGTTAAAATAATCCCTTATGTGGAGAGACATGCACTATCTTTTCTCATTCAATTAATTATATTTACAATCTCAGTTCTGCAAAGGGTCTAGTTAGTTAGCTTCTTTTTTTTCCTTTTACATGCCAGAAAGAGAAGTGTGAATACATGTTTAATGATGCACTTCTTGGATATTTTCAGCAGTAAGATGCATCATTGAGTAACCTTGCTCTTGAATAAATTAAGACAAACAGTTGGGGTTTGGTGCAGGTATTTTTAAGCCTAGTACTATTAAATATTACATTCTTCTCATTAAATTATTAGGTATATTTTAAATATTGATATATTAACCTCAGCATTTATTGTGTGCTTATCATATGTACTGTAAAACCTATACAGATGTAATGAAAAGATCTTTGATCCATAGGGCGGTCCAAATATTGACCCAATTGTTTTAAAGCCCCAATGCAAAACAGACACAAAAACTCTCTCAAATAACACAGCCAAAATCCCCAGCAGCTGGAAAAATGCCACATCATCTTTCATTTGGATGAGGGCAATGGGATTACCACAGAATTTACAAACATGCTGAAGCCAAGCCTAATCCTACAGAATCCTATCTACAGCCCTCAAGCTCCACTTCACACATTCACTCTGTGGTCCGTGTTGGGTTTTCAGACCCAAAGAAACTCATGATCACTTCAGGATGCAAGAGGGAAAAGGACCTTCCAGGTCAGAAAAATCCTCTCCTCTTTTATCATAAGGAACCGCTTCATGCAGTCTTATGAAGTGAGAAAGCTCCAGCTCAAGGTACAGTATTATTGCTACAGGCTCTTGTAGCAAGCTCATATTCTGTAGCTGAGCTACAGCATATTAGTACAAGTTCTGTCAGCGATGTTCACACATAAAAAAACAGGCCTATTCCTGTAAGAGGAGAAACCATCCCTGTTCCTTCCCTTGAAAACTGCAAAACTTGTTACTAAAAAGCTGTACAGATTGAGTCTCTCTGCCTTTAGATATCCTCAGCCTGTCAGTCAGAGCAAGTCAGAGCTGGAGGAAATATCTGTCTGTAGGTACTTTTGTACCACTGTGGTCTCATCAACCCACCTTCTCTCAAATACATTTAAAAGCTTGAGGTATGAATCATGCAAGCTGGCCTCTGAAGCAGGGACTCCTTGCTAAACCATTCGGTCGGGCTCTGCTACTGCTCTATTGGCATCCAGCAGAGCAGGGAAGCTTCAGCCGGACATCCCCTCCTACGGGGTAAGTATCACCCCAGCACTTGCAGTAGTTTCCCAACGCAAGCTTCCTTTGGACAAATGGGATCATCACCTGTTTACAATAGCATTTCTGCAGAAGGCATTAGAAATCGCTGTTGACTCCCCAGGACTGTACACTTATGTTTAGTTTCATGACAGAGACTGTTGGCTGATCTCTTTTCATGGTGCTGTGGATGAGACTGGGTCTGCATTCTCTATGTTTTCACATGCCAGTGTGGTAACCTAGCTTTAAAAACAGAGGAATAAATCAGTATGTGGAGTGAGATGAAGACAACAGCATATTATACCATCCTCAGACTTTTAAAAACCTAAATGGCTCCACCATAAAAGCAATTAGGTGCTTTCCTCCTTTTACTCCTTTTCTTCAGCAGTGTCAGAACTGCACTGAGTCAATGGCTAAGTGTCTTCTCCTAGCATCCATTTGATTGTGTAACATAAATTCCAGATAAAGGATGCAGGAATAATAATGCACAAACTGTCTGGCAATACATATTTCTTCTCCTACTCTGCCTATGCATCCGTTGATATATTTACTCATAGCCAGAAATCACAGTCTTTCTCTGGCTTTGCTAGCTAGGCTAAACACACCAAATGCTTCCAGCCTCTTCTTATCTCCTGAGAAATGCTTTTTATTATCAGTTCTTTTTATTCTAGTAGACTTTCTCTTCACCTGGTTGAGTTTTGATTTATCTTTCTTCAACACTCATGACCAGAAAAAGAAAAAGTGAAAGAAATGGCATTCCTCTTTTTAAAAAAACAAACAAACAAAAAAAAAAAGTAGTGAGGAATTGAGATATGTTTTAGTCAGGTCATAAAAATACAGCAATGCAATGAATATTGTCTGGTTTTGCTATAGCTAAGAAACATTACAGAAACATTAAGATATGTAACAGACGCTAGCTTGTCACATTAATTAATTTTTCTTTTTTAAAACCCATGTTGAGAATCATTCAAGTAATAACATGAAATCAGCCAGCACTCTGCATACAAATGAAGCAATATTCCAGAACCTTCAGCAACAGAAGAATTTCATACTAAAAAATACCGTTAAAATCAGAAAGCTGGCCTGCCATCTGTTTAAAACAAAAAGTTTTAAATTTCCTTGGTGTTATCACAAAATAGCAAAATGCTATGTATGACTTTATTTTGGAGGATTATCTTTACTGATGACAGCAAAATATACTTAAATATGCAAATACACAGTAAGCATGTCAAACTGCAGGATACCACATTATTATTACCAAATTGTAAGATCAGAGCTTAAATTAACTTGCTTAACAGACCTTCTTTGCAACTATAACCATACTAGGATGGGCAGCGAAGGTGAACCTAGCACAGAAAAACCAAAGGGAAACGGCACGTGGTCAGAAGAACCTGGATGCATTTTCATCATAGGCTACTGTTTAATCTGCTGATAAAGTCATTCAAACAGAGAAGTCTGATCAACCACTTTTTAATATGGCTCTTGCTAATGTCCAAAAGCAGTCATGCTGGACCTGGGTACCTAGCAGGACACATCAAAGCCAGTCCAAACATAATTAAATGGTAAAATCACACAGAGGTATGAAGAAACGGCAAGGCACATGGATACTTACTTTGCACTGAAGGAGTCTTGATTTGTTTACTGTTTGTCTTGCCTGTAAGTTGTCAAATGGCCACTCTACTGCAAAGCAGGCTTCTGGGGGCTCTTTGCCTCTTCAGCTTGCCTTCTTTCCAAGTTCTGTTCAGCTCTTGGAAATAAATGCTGAGAGGATGGCTCTAAGCCTGGCTGCCACTGATATCTCATATCTCAACAATGGCCATCCTAACAGTCTTCCACATGTGGCATAACGTAAGTGGCATGAATCTGAAGCCACAGACCCAGCATGATTTATTAGGAGCATATGGCTCCTGCAAGCATGAAATTTGCTACTAACTTATCAGAAAGCTACAGGGGACAGCAAGTGAAGAATCCAGCCATATATAAAACTTCTTGGTAAGAATGACTTCGGCAGCCTTTTTGACCCATCATCTGTTTGGCTCCAGCATTATCCAGACTCACCGATTAGGCTGCAAACCCTGAGAGGATTGCTGGTTCATGGAAACCTACAAGATGGGGTCAGTGACACTGATGGAGGGCTGCACTGAACATGCATCTTTACCAGGAACTTTGAGCTGACTGCACAAAGAGCAATCTAAAGGACTGTCCAGATACACTGCTAGACACCAGATACCGCATATTGTTTTCCTTTCTCTGCAACAGAGCAGAAACAGAAAAGGAAGGGAACATGAAAACAATGCACAAAGCAGCTCAACCAGCCAGAGAAAGCTGCAGAGCTACAACCACCAGTTATCTAAGCTACATAAAAATTTAACACAAGGGGAGTGTTCTTTTATTTTGGTTTTTTTTTCCCCTCCCACTGATTCATGTAATTTTTATATAACTTTACTAATAAGGCAACAGCAACCAAAAGAGCCAGATTCCTAATTTAAAAGACATACCATTATCCAGGAAGTAATTTACTGCTTTGCACGGTGTCTGGCAAACAGGACAGTCAAATGGCTAGAAAGATGGCTGCGACTCGTGCCTTGTCTCCACACTCATTTGTAGTCAGCTCTCAGGAAAAAGCATCTGACCAAGGATGCTGGCATGCAGGCCTCTCTCAGTTCATCACTTTGTTTAGCAAGGCCTATCCCTCCATGCTCAGAAAATAAAAGGCCCTGGTTATGACAAAAGCAATTACTTAAAAAAATAATGGCTAGGAGAAAAAAAAAAAAAAAGAGAAAGCAATCACATACAGGACATGTAGCATCCTGATATTTCTTCATGTAGTTCCACTATCATCACAGGAACACTTTACACAAAGAGAAGGAAATGAAGAGAATTTCCTATATAACGTCCTTTTTTAATATACCTGTAATTTCACAATAAACATGAACCCAACCATTCTCTGTAAAAGCAGAAAGTGGCATTTCCTTCCTGGTCTTTCCATTATCAGCACCCCAATAGAGATATATTTACTTTCTCTAAATAGATGCTGCTAGGATGGTGTTTAGAAACAAGCTTCCTCTTGTTGTCATGAATTATTAACCAGAAAAAAAAACTCTTGTTGCCCTTTACGGAGGCTTGATTTGCAAGTTTAAAAATCAAACTGACACTTGCGTCTCTTGTACAAATACCCAACCTTTTAAAAAATGCTCTGAGCATTATTCATGAAAAAAATGTATTTCTATGAGAACAATTCTATAAATAACTATTCTTCACAGAACTGCTTCAAGACATTGTTTTTACAGACAACAGTAGGAAACTGAAGGAGGTCTTAGTGCCAAACATATTAAAAAATGAAATAAACTCTCCAATCAACTCTGGGTTTCCATTTATTATTACAAAGTTTGCCGTTATTTTTCAGCTTATACAATTAGTTTATGTAAGGAAGGAACAAACCAGAAGACTGCACTATGTTCTGGCATAGCTGCTGGGTTGGTGTAAATCAGTCATAGCCTTCAACTTCTGAGGGAATTCACTTTGCTTCTTCAGACAGTAATTTAACAATTCTGGACTGTCAACAGATGAACCCACTATTAACCACCACCTTGTACAAGCACAAGCAAAGTAAGACAAGATTTTTATTATAACTCCATGATATGATTTCCAAATACACTGACTCAAAACTATGCTCTATCTCCTCTAAAAAGCAAACACAGGAAGATAAATATGATCTAATGTTAACAGCAAATTGCCTGTACAGTCTGCACCTTTAATGGTTGCTACCTTCTCAAGCAATTTTTGCACTGGTATCTAAACATAAAATCAACAGGAACTCCTGAAAAACAGCTACTCAACTGGTTAACCAGGTTTCCATAGCCAGAATACTACAAGTATGTATTTAGTCATTTTGGCATATTCTCCAACACAAGGCCAAAGCTCAAGCACTACCAAGTTCTAACACTGTTTTCAACAGGGAACCAGTACAAGCACTTACTTCATAAGTACTTGAAAAATCATCTGTAAAAAAACAGGAGGAATGCATTCTGCTCCTAGTTTTTATACACTATTTTGCTATAATAATTGCAACAATAATTTGCTATTGCATGTCTGATAAGCTGTATGTAACAAGCTGCATCCAATTGCTCAGGGTACTGATACTCTTTTGCCCTGATGCAGCTCCAGAGTCTCCAACAGCTGGAAACATGACAGTTTTGATTTCATGGGGTGACATGGATGTGAAAGTGGAGTAACACAGCAATGAATCAGGCCATGAGCTTTCCCAACAGCTCCCCAGCTATAAGAGTGATCTAAGCATACCGGAATGTTTTTTAAAGAAACTAATCCTTGCTGGACACTTACTAAGAACTTAGTGACGTGGCCCACCAGGCATGGCCAGGGAGCATGTGGCCATTGAGGCGGAAGAATTCAAAGGGAGCTCTGGTCTTTGGGAATTCTGGGTCTGCCATGCACCACAGCCAAAATCCTCAGCGTACGGAATCAAGACAGAGAAACCACAAGCCAACTATGAACAACAACAGCATCCCATATTGATCCTTGCCTGTAAACCAGAACAATTATACACCTCACTGGCCATCAGATCATTAAGATTGCTGGAAATTACCAAGTCTTCCATTCATGACTCCGAGTTTTGTGCACAAAGGATGAGCCACAGGCCTGTTGTATTTTCTCCCCGGAAGAGCAGAGGAACGTATGCTGATGTAATGCTTGTCTGCCGTGCCAGGACTGGCATGCAATGCCTCCTGACTCCTGCCCATCAAATCACAGTAAACAAAGAACCACTCTGGAGCAGGAACCTTTTCTCTTACCTTATTTTGATCTGTCCAGTAAAAGAAAAATCCCTGTGGATCTGTTCTGAGAATGATTGGAGTCACAACAGTGGAGTCCTGGAAGAAAAAAAAGGACAAACAAAAAATCCGTGTCAGCATACAGAACACATAATTACGCACTAGCTGCTTTGCCACCCATATTAATGAATTGCAATATCTAGAAATTACCCTGAAGGTATCACTAGCAAGATGTCACTAAAAGAATTTAGTACCACCTGCCTAATCTCCCGTTTTTCTGATATAACGTATTTCCATTACTGAGAAGACAGCACTAAATAACTCAAGACTTGTCAACACATGGAGTTACTCCAGAAAAGCTGGACGTAGGTGAAGTTAAACAGACATAACACACTAACTGTCAAACTAGAGCCCACATAGTAAAGTACTATAGTTCTCAGAAGTCCACTGCTCACCTTGATGCAAATTAACCTTCAGAGATAGGCAAGAGCTGATTGCCTATAAGCTTTACTTTAACATACAAAGACTGAATTTTCCTAGAAAACCTGGAATAGTATCCACCACACCAAGACTTTTGTCAACTACTTTCCATTAGTGTTTTTCTATTTTTTCTGCAATCCAACTATGAAGATTTTAGTAATGGGAGTATATACATTCCACCCCACCTCCAAATCAGTTGAAAATTTGTCTACTCTGGTAACATCCATAGCTCAGGTCATTTAAAACCAAGCACATTTACAAGTACAGCAGCCTGGTTTCCTATATATTCATATATTCTAACTGACAGCAGGTACCTGACTCAGGAGATACAAGCTCTAACTGAAGCCTTTCCGGCAGGTGGGAGTTCATTACATCTCTCACCCATTGGGATTCCCTGGTGCTTAACAATAACTGACATCAGTGCAGCCTGGTCCTAATAGGATTCCTCCTCTCCTCTACTATTTTTCATGACATCTGTAAAAATGCTGTTGTTTTGAGACCTCTATCTGTTTGCCAAACTCAATTTAGAAGTTATGGAGAGAACACAGAAAGGAGGAAGACAAGCAAACAGAAAAATGCCTAAGCCTTATCCCCACAGGAACCCAGGCTAACCACACAATCCCTCCTCAAAAAGAATGTATATTTCTATTAAATTGGTACAGGTATTTTACAGTTTTAGCATTCACCTATTTCCAAAGCAGCAGTATGTGAGGTCAATTTACATTCCTTTAAGGAAAAAACTGGGTTCTGATAGGTTCAAATTTAAATCAAACATTTAACTGTGTTTTTTTTTTAAGTGCAAATAAAGTTGATGGAAGTGACATTATCATAAATAAATAAACACTAACTTATGCAAGTGCCATTTCAAAGGCAAGAAGATAACACTTGTCTATATTATGCCACCAGTACAGTCCTTTGTGACAGAGTACCGAACTCCCAGCTATGGGCATTCACGAAACAGGGAAGTTGAATTATTCCCAGGTTACAGCTGGAGAAAATGAGACCCAAAGAAGCTAAGTGACAGGCCCAGCACCAGTCACAAGCCTGCGAGGGTACAAGTAGAAGAATAAAATGGAGTCAAGCGTGAAGCGTGTTTTTATCTCAGTATAAGAGAAATACAAATAGAAGAGCAAGTCCTACAATAAGAAGAAATACAAGATCAAACCCTTTATTGAGCGTAAAACCCTCTTTACAACTGGAAGATCCGGGCTGTGGAT
The DNA here is from genome assembly GCA_008711295.1 of Anarhynchus alexandrinus. Taxonomy (NCBI): domain Eukaryota; kingdom Metazoa; phylum Chordata; class Aves; order Charadriiformes; family Charadriidae; genus Anarhynchus; species Anarhynchus alexandrinus. The sequence goes on along the minus strand of VUYV01000016.1, from coordinate 4,721,182 downwards.
TAACTATGTCACAGGTATACTGACACTCAAATGGGTGCCAAGTGAGCTTTTGGAGGCTGGGAACAAGTGTGGCTGTACCAATGCCAGGTGGTGCTATGGGAATGTCCCAGCTGGGATCACAGCTAGTTCACAAAGCACCACTGAACCTTTTCCTCATTACAAGAAAACAGCATTGTAAGCACTCTCCCTAAGAGAATGGACATCCAGAATTTGTACCATCTGTTTCTCCATAGTTCCTAGTTATCTTGTACACCTGGGAGTAGGGTACTGTTTGAGTATAACAGGCAAATTTATTTTTAAAAAAGTGCCAAGTCCTGAAGAGATGTTGACTATTTGTCTATATCCACAAGCTTTGACAAAAGTGTTCTCAAACCTCTGCCTCTCAAGAAGAAAAACACCCCTGCCATGGAGATATAACTCTCCTTTTTTAGCCTGTTTCATTATGTTCCATGCAGCCTGTCTGTACATATGCAAAATGAGGAAAGAAAAAGACTAAGTGTCCTGCATTCCGAGGAGATATACACAGCTTCGGGGGAAGGGGGAGGGGGGGGGGAGAAGGAAGTGATGGGAAACAAACAGGCATGAAGCAACTATGTCTAGGATTAATCAATTTTGCTGGTTAATCACTTCAAATCAGTTGCTTCAAACCAAAAGCTGTTTATATTTGTCTGTGCTGATGACATACAGCTGTCAAAGTAACACTTTTGTAGATGTAAGCTGTAAAATGTTGACTATAATCAGACTCAAAAAAGTGGAAAATTGGGGGGAAAGAGCCTTCAATATCTATTAGGTGACATAAAGGAAACCTCATCATGTCAGGGATAATTATGAGTCTTAATTTAAGGTCCTCTATGCTCCAGGAAGTTGTTTGATGTTGTTTTGTTTTAAATCATAAAAAGGCAATTGTGCATTATACATCTTTTCTAAATTAACTACACTACTCTGACATTAAGCATAGCACAATTAACATGCTGATGAATATGAGAACCCCACGCTGTCATGCTTGTATACAAACACAGGATCTGAGAATAACTTTGTACACGTGTCTTAGGAACTCTTCCACACAGTTAACAGCAGCAATAAAAGTCACGTGCACAATGTTTTATGTATTCTACAAGCTAGCTATAACTCTCATAAGTCCCTGCCACCAAAAGCCACACTCCTTAGTTCTGGGTGTCGGGAAATGGAAATAAACTTCTCTAGTCAGCTCTGCAAGTCCTGCTCCCCACTCCACATCAACGCAGAGTCCTTTGTTACATGGAAGAGGTCTGTTGCTTTTACACTGCTCTGCAATCAGTGCAAGCAACGATTGAAAAGATACATGAAAAACCCTTTATACAGTATACATTCAAGAGCAGCAGCAGTTCAAGGCTCCAAAATAGAAACTTGTTTCAAATGACAATTGTCTGGTACATTTATTTACAAAAACTATTGTACTATATGGGAATAACTGGTTCATTACCCAACCTACAGTCATTCAGGAGAGTAACCTGAAGCCCATTAATTCAATTTCCTCACTTAGCTCCTAAGTCTCCAGAACTGATTTATCAACCATACACAACTCTGAAGAAGAGGGTGGCAGACAGGACACAATAAAGGCGGGGGGGGGAACCAAACCAACCAAAACCCCACAAACAAAACTTGAAGGACAAACAAATAAGGAGCAGACCTTCATTTCTTCCCTAACCCACTCGGCTCCAGAATGTGAGAATAAAATGGGGCAGGGGGAAGGTCAGTGTTTTTCATCTCTAAAGCTGATTGTTTTGGAAATTAACACCTACTTAGGTGTCTAGCAGGGGCACAGCTCTTAGGATCCTCTGGATGTCAACAAAGCGAGCAGCCCTTTGGGTAAGAGCATCAGATTCTTGGGACACTTCCAAGTATATAAGCAAAGAAGGAGGAGGAGAATGACCAAGGCAAAAATCAGACGTGATCAGAAAGAGGAGAGGAGGAAGAGAAAGGCAGAGTGTCCCAGTCAATGATGCAAATATTTGTGGGTTATCAGGCTTTTTAAAATGCCACCCATGGGTGCTTGTGCCAAGCAGTGGTTGGTTTCTGACAGATTGCTATTGCAAATTCCTTGAATAGAAAGACTTGGAATGGCCCTAACCTGGCAGTCCCAGTGTGCTGCATATTGCACCAGTCTAAACTTAAGTGGATAATTTTTTTAAAGGGCTTTTCATTTCACCTTTAAAAGCCCCCCACCTTTTTATTTGTTGACTTAGGGCCAATTCTCTACTTTCCTCCAGTTTCACAGCCTCAAATGAGTAATGTGGTTGTTCTATACTTATTCCATTAAGTTGCCTCCTAATTGGCTGTACAACCTCAGACCCTGCATTAGCAATATTCTTTATCTTCTACTTTTAAACAAAAAGCTTTCGAATTTATGCCCACAAAGTGCCACAGAGAACTCTGGAATCCTTACCAGCCAGGCACAGCAGAACACAGGCATAAAAGATCAATGGATAAACCCATATTTAAGTACCTGCCAGGGGACCGTTTTAAGGTCTGATTTTAAGTGTGGGTCCCCTAGACTACATCTAACATCAGTGAGCCAAAAGTGCTACCTCCATTTTAATATTACTGACCAATAAAGATTATCATACAAAGCCAAATAGTGAAGAGCATGGAAACCTTAGTTTAGTTCCTTTTTAACTATATGCCCATACTTCCTAGTCCTCAGAGCACCCCTACAACTAGCTGTGCATCCAGCCGTGAGGGTCAGAGCCTTCTACCCTACTTCTCAACCATCACCGGTAAGACCTGAAGAGACACGAGGCGAGACAAAACAACTACATAGGGGTGCACCGCTCTGCCACCTATGTCCTGGGCTTTGGCCCTTGCTCCCAGAGCTCTCTGTACTTTATTCATTATGTATTAACGGAAGGGTGTAACACTATTACCGCTGTGTTTTGTGCCAAGCACAGCTCAGTGTTAAAATGATCAGAGAATGTCACAGGCTGGCACTAGTGTGCCTGCAATGCAAGTATCAGGTCAATCCTGCATAAAAGAAAAGTTCCTAAAGGATCTTAAAAGTACCTACAGGGGAATGGAAATCTACACGTACCTTGTCAACTAGCAAGACCATGAGTCAGATGAGTATGTGTCTTAATAAATCATATATAGATAATGATGATGTTTCTAAGAAACAGTTGCAGTCAAAATTCACATCAACAGATTTTAAGAAGAAAAGCAGACCAGCCTTTATCTTCAGCTTTTACAACAGATGGGGCTCACGGCACTGCCTTATTAAGCCAGACCGTTGTTTCCCAGTTTTGCCTCAGATTTTTAGAGACATTGAACATTCCCAAATATAACCTGAAAACTTTTATAGACATCATTATTTCATTTGCTTGAAGCTTCTCCTGGAAAATTTCTGCCAAACCTTCCAAACACAAAGCTAAGAAATACAGGTTGTTTCTAGCAGAGGCAAAATATTCTGCAACTTTTCTTTCACTTTGGTGAAAGGGCTTGAACTGTGCTTGAGCAAGGGTGTAAGGCTGCAGCAAAGGTGTGAGGAAGAGTCCCTACAAAGACTTTTCTTGCCACCCCACAAGCCAGGGGGATTACAGGCTTGGAGGAGTAGAGAAGGAGTGAAGAAGGGATAGCAAACCCACAGTTTACACATGGTCAGCAGATATATCAGCTGTTAAATTCCATAATACACGAGGTGTACGCAGACTGGAACTAAGCAGGATTACCCAAATAATTAGCACTATGCATTTCTTTAGGCTGACAGCTGAACTATGAGTGAGAGGGAAAGAGTACAGAATCACAGAATGGTCAAGGTTGGAAGGGACCTCTGGAGATCATCTAGTCCAACCCCCCTGCCAGAGCAGGTTCCCTACAGCAGGTTGCATGGGACGGTGTCCAGGCTGGTTTTGAATGTCTCCAGAGTCAGAGACTCCACCACCTCTCTGGGCAGCCTGTTCCAGTGCTCTGCCACCCTCAAAGTAAAGAAGTCTCTCCTCACATTTAGATGGAGCTTCCTGTGCTCGAGTTTGTGCCTGTTACCTCTTGTTCTATCACTGGGCACCACTGAAAAAACCACTGTTCCCATCTACCTGGCATTGCCCCTTTAAGTATTTATAAGTATTGATAAGATCTCCCCCTCAGTCTTCTTTTCTCCAGTCTTTTTAGACCCAATTCCATCAGCCTTTCAAAAAGGCAAAAAAACATCCCCTGGTTTTGCAGTGAACTCTTGAAATAATCTAGGAGTGTAAAGATGCCCTTTTTTACTGAGGGTAGAAGAACCAGATCTGCCATGTAAAGGAACAGATTGCAAGAAGGAAATTTTGGCGAAGGTGAAATGAGTGCTGGAGGTTGGAAGCAGGACAAAAAAAAAAAAAAAAAATCAAAACTGGAATTGAGTTCACAGGACCCATAAAATGAAATTCCCCTTGTTCAATAGGAACATGCAGGAAAATATTCTTCACTATTAGAGTCGTTAAGCCCTAGAGAAACTTTGGTGATGGCACCACAGGACAGAAGTCATCATTCTGCTAATTAAAGACTAACTTCCTGCAAGTTTAAGAGAGCTACCTTGAGTGGGATTTGTTTCTCAGAAGCAGACTACCCTGTCTCGTTTCTCAAGATGGTCATAGTCTTGGGCTAATTATAGCCTTACCACATGTAGTCTCGATTTGTCTGCATGACTCCTTATTTGTTGTAGATGTTGCAAAGTATGCAGTCAAGAAAGAAGGAATAAAGGGAGAACTTTATAGCAAAAGTAGCCAAATGCCAACCAGGAAGATTTTATCTCTGCCTAAGAGTTCTTATGTGATGCTGCACAAATCATTTAAACCAGTCTGTTCATGGGCATAAATACTTTATTCTGATTTTGAGGGAATATTGGAACTGTATTTCCACATTTCATTTTCTAATTTTTAGAGATGCTGAGCCTAAATTCATCTGAAGTCACTGGGGAGGCATTCTGAACATCTGACTGTATGGTGCTACGCAGTCTGAAAATTAGGTCCAAGATATCTAATCACAGATTAAAAATTAGTAGTTTTTTATGTTGGTCTCTTTTTTTGGATGTACAACAGTACATTTGGGAACAGATTTTGTCATCTAATGGGTCTTGTGAAAACAAATTAAAAAGTGCTTATGAAGCATTTACTCTATAATAGATAAAAGACTCCATAATGATTAGTTAACCCCATTTCACTACAGCCTTTGTTAAGAAAGAGGTCTTGAGCATTCAAACATTTAAGTCAAGAAAGCATGCACTGCACAGCTTAAATTCACTGTTAGCTTTCCTTTCACAAAGAATTCCTCATTTACTTGTTTTATGGTTTTCAGTTTCCCTAGTATCTACCAACACTACAAAGGGTTCAGACACTACAATAACACAGGTGTTATCTGTGACTTGAACATGTAAAGTCTTCACCAATCTTCCAACACAGGCATCTAACCATTCTGCAGAGGATCCAAATCTTCCCCCCTCAAGCTAAAGTTAGCAAGAGCTTTCCAATGGAGTTAACCAAGTTCAGGCTTTCCCCTTTACTTATGTTAACCCTTGAGAAATTTTAAGCTCAATCCCAATACTCTCCCATGTTGCAAAAGCCCCAAATCACAATTTCTACCCATTTAGATAAAATATTTTTATATAGCACAGAGCTGATATTTGTTTACTACATAAAGATTAGCAAGAAAGAAAAAAATAACAACAAAACTTCTAGAATGTTGGACTAACTTCTTTCCTCCAGACTGAAAACATTCAGAAAAAAATAAGTTTATTGTTTTAGTTTTATACGCATAGAACAATGGCTGTTCATTTTTCATGGCCTCAGTAATGTACTGTAGTGACAGATCTGTGTAGAGTTTAAAAACAAAACAAAAAAGGCAGAAAAAACACCAAGCTACTTGAGCATCAACATCTTAAAATCACTTCTGAAAATTTCCAGGTTTTTTCTTTGTTTGATTGCAGCTTATCCATAATAATGGTACTCTGATGTTATATTTACTTGTAAGGTTAAAGGGAGTATATCTCATACTCTTGATAATCTTCTTTAAAAGATTCTAAACAAAGAGGCCCAAAAACTTTACATAGAAGTCACCATCTGAGCTCGAAAATGTTTTCTAAAGAAGAAGAAGTGCTCTAAGAGAAAGGCATTAAAATAGAACTTAAAAGACCGAGGTTCATTTTTGCTGCTCACTGGAATATCTGGTGAAGCGCTGTAGCCACTAAACAATGATCCCTATCAGGAGGTTTGTTTCAGTAACTAAATATTTAGAAAAAAAATATATGGTTATAAAATCAGAATCCTGTCCCTCAATTTAGGCAGAGTTACATTAACTTACTGATATAGTTAACTTGCAAGTAAAAGTAAATAGCGTAAGCCACAGAGAGACCAGTCAAATTCTTTATGCAAAGTGCATATTATCACTAGGGAAGATAAGAAAGCCTTTAAGCAAGAACTGAAAACAAATCTATTTTTGAATATACACCATTATATTAACTTGCTTCAGTGTGCCAATTACCGCTCTTAGAAAACATCAGTTCAGCTGTGCTCTAGCTACTGAGCTATTTGTTAACTCAGTTATGTCCATCTTGTTCCCACTACGGGCCAGAGATAAATAAAGCAAAAAAGACAGCCAAGGCAGGTTTCAGCCCCTTCAGACGTCAGATCCGTCCTGAGAGAAGTTGCCCTTTATACTCAGGTTTCATTAACCTTCTCAGCTAGCAACACATTCTGCTACATTAAATTTAAACCCCTACAAAAAAAGCTTCACCCATGGACTTAATTACATCCTTTTTCGTTATTAAACTGTTCTAAAACTCATCAGGAAGAGCTATTATAACCTGGGTTTCACTATAGCAGAGTGGATCAAGTCAGTTCTTCTTTAAGCATTCCCTCACTCTCACAGCTATTGCTTCTCTCTAGGAATAAGAGAGCACATCTGTTCAAAGACCAGACCAGTACTTAAGAGAGTCAGTCTTTTCCCAGTAGCAAGGGAAAAGGGGTTATAAAGGCCAAACTGAAGGCAGCATGAAGAAACAGGACTTGAAGGAGCAAGTCCTCAGCTAACTGGCATCTTAAACCAGATACACACATGCATACATCCACCAAAAAAAAAAACACAAACAAACAAAACACCAAACCAAAAACACCTAAGCAACCAGTTACTTTTATCTTTCACCTATTCAAACATCAGCTATTTCTGTTCAGTGCCTTGTGAATCCAATCTACACATCAAGAAAAAGAGTTAATTCTAAAATTTGTTTTCTGACCTGTAATAGTTACAGAATAAAGCAGAAACAGTGTGAGGAAAAGCAAAGTAACAGGACAACAATCATCTGACTTTAGAGCTTTATACCCTGATCCAAAACGGAATTTATGACTAGACTCTATTAGGCATTGGATGGTGTAAGTGATACTACATCCAATCCTGATGCACAAGTGTGACTTGTCTTGCAAAGTCAGAACTTTTAAATTGATTCTAATGCTTCTACAATTTAGAAAGTGAAGATGGTCCGCAGAGGTAATGGAGTCTCAAGCCTCCTGAGCTGCTTGCCTTCCACCTGCCTGTATGTGATCTTGAGTGGTTGATGTAACCTCTTCCTCTCCTCTTAGCAAAGCTCAGGCAGGGCATTTCTCTTTCAAACTAGATCATCACCGCACTGGGGAGGCGGGGGTGGGCACTGGGTGAGGTTGGTGTGTAACATGTAGCAGACATGTAGCTGCTGTTCCTCAGAGAGGAGGTCCATATAACAACAGCAGTACCACATCTGCTTATTAGCAGCCTCAGAGTTAATAATTAGGCACAGCACTACTAGAAGCTCAGGACGGGAAGTGGATTAGTTTGAAAGTCTGTATCACTGTGGCTTTTGACAGACTGTTCTGCACACCACGCTGCAGCATCCTTCTAAAAAGCTGGCAAATACATTCTTTAACAACTGTTGCTCTATACACCATGAAATTCCTTACACGCCTGTCATGTTCTGGTTTCAATCCTTCCAGCATTCCCGTTTAAAAAAGACACTACTTTTCAGTGGTTTATAACTTAGCTGGAAAAATTTTGCTTGGAGCTGAAACTTTGTACAAGCCATAGAAATTCACCAAAACTGCTCTTTTGTTTTATGAAATGTGAAGCAAAGTCAATTGAGCCATCTTTAAACTGCTAAACAAAACAGTAGGGAAGTGTACAACAAGGGTATACCTTGGACAGGAACAAATGCTGCCCTAGTGCACAGGCGATGCAGAAGAACTGAACTCCCATTCTCACTCGGAAACCATAAATATAAAATGGTGTGTAATAAACATCAGTATGTGAGCCTCGTGTTTCTGAACAGCCCTGTTAGCACAGCGGATCCAAAGTACTCATTATGGTCAATTCCATTTTACTGTTACATTTTGTAGTTTACTATTTCTCATTACAGCCTATTGTTTCACTGGAGAGTTTGTGCATGCCTATCTACATGACAGACCACAGAGGTTCAGATTAATAATAATTTTTATCAATCATTTTTAAAAACCCTTCAAGCAGATTAATTTGATAGAAAACAAAGGCTCTGAAGTGGATATTGGCTACTCAATGGCAAACACTTTTCAAAGTCACCAAACACGCATTCACGTCTCAAGACCTTCTTACAGCCAGAGTACCAAAGGAGATTCATTTCCCTTGAAATCTTTGATTTTGTGGGGCTTCCACTGGTGAGAAGAAACACTACAGGCAAGATACAGGGGCTGGGGAGCAGAAAATGCATTTATATACACACAACACATGGTCAACAATGAGTTAATGCTACTATTCTTCATATACAGTGAGGCTCTATAAGCATCAACTTTCTCAAGGTTGCAGTGAAAGCACTCACTAAACACAACAGGACTCTTTCTCATCTCAGTCACACATTCCAGGTAACACCTATGTATCGCTGAGCAAAACCTTTAACCTGAAATGCACATCTTTTTCCAGAATTTAGCTGTATTTTATTACTACAGCCCTTAGGTTTACAATTGAAAAATCTTTTTTCCTATTAGTCTATAGCAGACAGGATAGCCACTGAACATGTGAATAGCCTGTGCACAGAGAACACCTCCAAATTCTGTGTATGCAATACACTACTTGAGAAATAGCACTTAAACTAATAATTTATGCTGTTGCCTAATTGCTTGGACTTTCAGTCTGGAGACTTAAATTGGCGTTAACTTGACCTCTCCATATACCTGCAGAAATTTCTTGGTAGCTTACCAAAAATAAAATAATAACTGCAATGACAAGGCTGAGGTTATGCTGCCTTTTCCCATACTAAGGAAAATATGAACCAAAGGAAAACATTTTCTCAGGCAAGTCATTCAAGCTTAGTTCCCATCTATCTTCCAAACATGAATAACCTGTGTCGAGCCCTGTTTACTACTGCAGACAAGGTCAGGTTGCTGAGCTTATTAAAAACCTATTAGCCTATTATTGGAAATAAAATTTCACACTACAAGTTGTTCAGTTTTTTGGTGTTCTTAAGAACACCTCCTTGAGAGGTTTCTCACAGGTCTATAGAGGTCAGGCTCACACATTTAGCTGTTGGACAGGCTGAAAGCAATGGCAAAACAGCAATATGTAACAAGACACGAACAATTGTTAGACATGTGAACTACTCCTTCTCCCTCTCTTTGTTGTCCCTCCAGTTGTTGCTGTGGATGTCTTTAGCACAGCTGAATGCACAGAAAAAATATTTGAGAGCTGCATTAAGGCAAGTTATCCTCAAATATTCTCCTGACATTCAAACTACCTGCCTTCTTTCCCAACCACTCATCTACCACAGCTCGAGTCTCACTATGCCCCTCTGTCTCTAGACACCATTCACAGACAGACTTTTTGGGACACCTGCTCCTCCATGCACAACTGAGACACAAACATCCAATTGTCATATTGTAGGAGCAAGGCTAGCAGAGGACTTGTCCTTTCTATTTTCCTTCTGTGCAGCACAGCGGACTTACTTTCGTCCTCTGAGGAAAGGAAAGCTAAACAGAGAAAGGCTACCTTTCTCTGAAACAGTCACAGGCATAGCCTACAAGTGAAGAAAAAAATCCCAGCTGCTAAACAGCTGTGCTACCAAAGGTGAAGTGAAAACCACACTCCTCTCCTATGTAAAGCAATTCAAGAGTAAAGGGTTGGGAAGCAGCAAGTGGCAAGGGGAAAGCGGATGCGATTTTGAGGCAAGTCTCATGCCCTAATGAGCCAAGACAAAAGAGTGCCTTCTGCGGAGAAAGGAAGATGAGTGGGGGTACCGAAACAGCAAGCCCGGGGAGAACACGTCCAGGGCTTGGCAACCCACCAGAGACAGAGAGACACCGGGAAGGGCAGGAGCCAAAAGGAGAGGAGCCGGGAGGAGGAAACGGGAGATGGAACAAGAGATAGGGAACAGGTTGAAACAACTATGTTACGGCAACAGAGGTGACAATGTGCAAAATAAAACAAGGGCGGCAGGAGAGGAAGACGCTCGCGAAAGCAGCCAGCTCAACACAGCCCGCACCGCCCAAGCGAAGCGAACCGGGAGAACCTTCGGAGAAAGTTTGCCCGGCAGACGGCCGGCGGTTTAACAACGCCTTTCGGCTCGGCCCGGACCCCACGCGGCGACCGCCCAGCCCGGCCGGGGACACCTATCGCCGGCCGCCGCCGCCACCGTCCCCGACCGGCCGCCAACTCCTCCGCCGCGGGACGGCCCCGCCGCCTCGCACCTGCCCTCCGCCGCGGGCC